>SKCR01030463.1:15000-101938 GCA_019454045.1 Zanthoxylum bungeanum | reverse complement strand
GTCAGGAATAAACAACGAGTCCTCCAAACTAGTCTGTCACGACGAGCTACAAGCGATGATTTATCTAGGTGCCTTCACAGCTTTTCCCCGTAGGGTAGTGAGTGAAGGAAGACACCCAACCATCACCTAGCTTCAACAAAGCCTTTGATTAACCCCATCAACCCACTATAGAAATGGTCAACTAATGCACAAATTATACACATCACAAGACATGATTTCGAGGGCGATTCTCTAGTCCCCAGTAGAGTCGCCAGACTGTAGACAACAGAACCTGGGCAACACTGTTCTAGGCTCGCGGCCTAGTTGGAAATACGAAATAACATGGAGTCGCCACCCGGTGTGAACCGGGACAAAGATTTAAGGCCGCACTCACCCCTCACAAGGGAAGACCTCAAACCGTTGGGTTCGGAATGGTCCATTACTTATGTCACTTGTGATGATATAATTTGTGCAATGAATCAACCAAGTCTACTCAATAATCATGCTCAAGGGTACTTAGATCTAACATGCTTTCATCCAAATAACTTCACGCAATGTAACACAACGAGCATATTGAACCATTAAATCAACATGTATAAATCATTATCCAAACACATCATAAACTAATAACATGCATAAGGAACAACCTAAATATGCTTTAACAAATAAATAACAAACTAAATTAAATCATGCTTTAAATAATAAACGAATAACCTAAAGACTGTAACATGCTCAAATACAAATTTGGATGAAACGAGATACGTGTATCTTAAGTGGTACGTGGCATTGTATCCCGAGTGCAGACCATACTACCGTCCATTCGGAATCGGCTATGGAATTTACGTCCGGGTTTCCATCCGATATACCACAAAAGGGAACACGTATCTCGCTCATCCAACAATCACATCATGCCTCAAACGACTCTCATGCAATAATATTTTTAAAATAAATAAAATAAACGAAAGATGATAAATAAAAAGGTGCCCTCAGGTCTAACCTCTTTTGTCGTCTCTCGAAAGTGTGTTACACGGCCGTCGGAAGGGTTGTTGCTCCGCAACTTTTCTGGTTCACTAATCCAACGTCTTTCCTCGCTGTTTCGCTGTTCGGGCTGCTGTTTTCACCCCGTTTCTCTACTGTTTTGAGGGTATTTTCTGGTCACTGTTTCAGGTCTATTAGGCTACTGTTTTGGGTGTTTTAGGTGCGGTTTTGGGTGGTGTTTTGCGGCAGTTTCTGGGGCAGAATTTAGGTGCAGTTTTGGGACAATTTTGGGGACTGGACAGTGGGTGATTTGAGGTGCGGTTTAAGGTAGTTTTTGTTGTAATTAACTGGTAGTTTATGGAGGGTATTCACAGTAATGGAAGGGGAGTTCAGGGGGGAGCAAGTTTAGTCGGCAGTTTTTGTCTCTTTGTAACTCAATTTTGTGGCTGCCGTATGTTGGTTTATTAGTGTGTGGCGTGAGTTAGGAGGGGCAGTGAGGCTTTGAATAGTAGGTTAGTGCGTGGAGATGGCTAGGTGGCGCTAGTGTATGGGTGAGTTTATTGGCTTTGTGGGCAATTAATCGTGAAGGTTAGGTGGAGGCTGTGAATTGTGGCATGGGGACTTATGGACGTGTGGCGTGAGTGTTGTCTGTTGAAGGCAATTGGTGTTGAAGGCTGTGAGCAGGGGCGTTTGTTGGCAGGCTAATGGGCAGTTAACGTGAAGCTTGGTTTGTTTGATGCGGTGAGTACGTAGGTCAAAGGGGGGGCTGGCTGACGTGTGTTTGGGCGAGAAGCAAGATTTTCAATGGCTCGGCAGGCTGAATGAAGTTAGGGTTGCTCGGCAATTTTGAGTGGAGTGGGCTTGGAATATTTAGGGTTGATTTTGTGATAATGAGCCGGCCAGGGGTTTGAATGTGTGGAGAGGGGTTATTTTTATAGGCAAGGGGATAGGTTTTACCTTGTTGGGGAAGGAATCAAATTTGTGTATTAATTATGAGATATTTTTAATTTAGTATGTGATAGGGAAAATCTTTTAATTAAGGGAAATGATTTGATTTATTCTTTTTAGTTAAGGATATGATTTATTTAAATTGGTAGGTGATTTAATTAAATTAGGAATGTGATTTAATTTGTGAGATGTGTTTTAATTTTGTTTTAATTATTTAATTTGTGAGATGTGTTTTAATTTTGTTTTAATTATTTAATTTGTGAGATGTGTTTTAATGGGTTGGTGTGTTTTAAAACAGAGGTCCAACAAGCGAACCCGAAGCGAAACAAGCGAGTTAATCTGACAAAATGCTAATTTCCAACTTTACCCTTCCAACGTTCGTTTCCCGCGGCTTTCACAACTAAAGAGGTAGTGTCTCCATACGAGACTCTCATCGGGCTAATATGCAAAAATGCAATGCCTACACATACTACCAATGGGATTCTGGGGGTCTATCCAGAGCGAAGCTGTTTCCGTACAATTGGTAAACACAACCTCCTATCACACTTGCATAAGTATCCAATACTTAAATATATGAGAACTATGTCGTTATGCTCCCACAACGCGCACAAGTGCAATACTAGTCTATTCTGCATTATCGATGTCCATCTCGATAATACTACGACTAGGATTATTTAATGATTAAACCTTAGTGGATTAATATTGTCTAATATCTTATTAATCTGGAACTAGTCATATGGACTTTTATCATTTATATATCTCGGTAATCCAATTACAAATGATAAAAGAGCAATTTCCTTTGTCACATAGTTAATTTGTACAACAACACCATGTTCTGTACAAATAGTGATACTATGGGTCATAATTGTCTAGCAGTAACCTCATCACAAAGTTTAGAAATCCAACTCTTTCGAGGATTCGAGGACGAATCCTATTTAAGAGGGAAGAAAAATGTAACACCCCGGTAACCCGACGACTAATAAGTTAGGAATGGTATAATACTTGTTATATGATCATATGAAATTGTGCATTGGGCTCATGAAATTACTTTAAGCATATTCGATAAATTCCTTGTAGTACCAATACGGAATTCATTCTAAGGTTCAATACGGACAGCCTTTAGTATTCAGATCGTAACGTTCTCATACGATATCTGATTTCAATGAATTTTATATCATCAAAAACCTAAGATCGATATCTACAACTTTTATATTGGACATTCCTTCAAATTCAAAATAGAAATAGATCGAAAATGCAACTTAAATTCGGATGTTCTATGCCTAAGGACTAATTTGGGGAATTCTCAAAGTTTTTAGCATTTTCTCCATTTACTCTTTTTACCATATGCCCCTAATATATAAATGGAACATTACTCTTTCACCCTTCATATTTTTTAGAGGGGGGAACGTGAGAGTGATGGAGAAAACTCCAGAATTCTCTCCATTGCATTAACCAAAACTATATGATTCAAGTTTCAATCATCACATGCAAGCTTGGAAAAAAGAAGAGGAAGCTTAGAGGGTCTTGCTAATGAAGAAATAAGTGAAAATCAAGGTGAGTAAGGGTTGACCCAAAACCTTGATACAATGATTTTTGATGATTTGATGATTGTGGTGTGTTGATTGGGTGTGCTTGATGTTGTTTACATGATTGTTGTGTTTGAAAGTTAATAATTTGAGATACCCTAAATTGTGAAATCCTTAAGTGTGAAACAAAGTTGAGATTTATAAAATGGTTGTGTGATGGTGTTAAAGGATGAATTGAAGTTATGTTGTGTATTTGTGGTGTATATGGTTGGTGTTGTGCTGAAGAAGTGGTATGTACAAGTAAAGTTGATTTTTGGCCCTGGCGATGGCCTCGCATCGCGACGCCCGCTCACTAGCATCGCGACGAGTTCTAGAAATTTGGTTCTGGGTTGATTAGGTGTCACACGTCGCGATGCCAAGAGCAGAGGATGGTTACTGTGTTTCCAATTTAGGTGTGCGTCGTGACGCCCAAAGGCTGGCGTCGCGACGCTTGGCACATTTCCAGGATATATTTTCAATCATTCTAGTTTTATCCTAAGATATTTGGGGGCACTCTAAGGGCTTCTTATAGAAGTGTAGACGCATGATAAGTCATACCATAAACATAAACATCAACCATTGATTGTATATACTTTTCTATTTATGATAGATGCCTCTAGATCCTGAGTGTTGGGCTGGTGGGATAACGAGGCCCCTAGACCCGAACTTTTCAGAGACAGGTTGGTGGCACTGATAGCACCACTGTTTACTGGTTTAGTGGCTTAGGGGACTGTGAGTACAACGCCCCAAGACCACAGGATTATGGTACAGATTGACAGTTGATTTTACAGATGATTTTACATATGGTTTTGTGAATGAATTTCACAAAGGTTTTTGAAAAGAAAATTTCGGACTTTTATCTTATGAATTCAGAGACGTGAGACTTGATTGTTTAAGGCGAATATTTTATAAAGGAGTTATCAAGAGAACTCACGACTTATAGAAATTCTAGAAAATGTTTTCAGAGCATGAATGACTGTTTCTTGAAATGATTTTTGGTTTTAGAACCATAGATTTTTATAAAGTATTTCAGTTATGTTTTAAACTGTCCACTCACTAGGTCGTTCAAACGATCTAACCCCCCCACTCCCAATATTTTGTTTTGCAGGTAAATCTGAAGGGCGAGCTCGAGATGATGGATTCTGATGGCAGTCACTTGGGTGATGAGTCCACCAGGTTGAGTCCAGAAGGCAGCATAGTCAGAGTCAAGTAAAAGTTGCAAGACATTCATTGCATAGCATCAATATTTGAGTGTGTCAAGCATCAGATTTGTAGTGTAATGTATTTTTGAGTTCATTGTATGAACACTAGAGATGCATTTTTATGATTATTGAGTTGGGCATTGGACCCTATGCATGAACTTATGTTTGTGATGAGTTTGACAGTATTGATCACAGTTAGATGGTTTGAGGCTCAGGTGGATAGTACGGCATATTCCCTGCCGGTAACATTTCCTGGATTGAGGATGTTACAATGAGCATGCAGATATATGATCTAAATACATCGATGACGTGACTTCCATCAAGTGTGGAGAATGTCTCACATATCCAAAGTGGTATCTCAAGTCGAATGACCACTATACTACTCGACTCGAGAAGATTTTTATTGACATTGGTGTACCATCTATAAGGAAATCTTCAGTGAGTCGTTCAGTGTTTTTCAAATAAACACCTACACATCTATACGAGTCTCCCAAGACTCATGGTTTATTGGGGTAAACCATCAGACCAAGTCACAATATAAAACATGTACTGGTCTCAAAGGATTTTACTAACCGACCGTGTTAGTAAATCTTGACCGAGAACTTTATTTGAGAATATACAACTTCTAGTGACACTTCCCAATATCAATTACAAACTACATTGTAACTGCACACTATGTTGTAAATCATGGGGTCTTTGTCTAATATATATACATATCACTAGACCGAATTTAGTTTCAATCTAATCGATATTAGATCGAATACATATATAATAGACAAGAGGTGTAACCATTAATAAGTAATATTTTGGAAAAATATATAGTTCGTATTCATGAATCGGACATAAATACGATCCGGATTGGCGTTCCGAGCACCAACCCTAACAATTTCTCCCAATCGCTCTAATTCCAATACATGGTATCATATACACATCTAAATATATATCATATACGCATGGCCCTCAAGAGCTCACCTAGCACTCAAGAGGTAGGCAACAACGAGTAGGTCCGCTATAACATAATGAGTTTGTCCAACAAACCCAATCGTTTCTCTTAGCCAGCATCATTCATATTTTGTAGAACCTAAGTTATACATCAATATAACTCATATGCGACATCAATATTGTGCTACACCTGCTGAGTTGTCCAATTATTTAGCGATCAAATCCAAAATACTATGCATACAACCGCAAATACAATATTAATATTAAAACTTATAATCTATAAGGCCACTATGCAACTTCATAAGTCAATACTTCATAGTTGCAACTAATTCACTCACAGTAGAATCATATGTGACACTCTTACTGCATCTTTACTGACTCTATATGACGTAGACTGTCTAACGTCATAATTAGACTCAAAACTAATCATACCTTTATGGTTACGGACTATATTTTTCATGAATAAGAAACTCGTTCTTAATATCTCCAAGATAATAATGAATATGTTTCAAGACACATCATATAGTCTATAATGTATCAAAATAGCTCGTAATAATTACGATTAAATTGATATCTTTAATCGCACATGATATAGTATTCATTATGCCATCATCTAATAATGCATAAGATTGACTAGACATTCTAATCAATTTCTCTTTCGACTAAGGAATCATCATTTACGAAAGATTAATACTATATATAAGAGACACACTAACTATCAAACAGTTATACTAACTGTCACACAGATAGTCTTGATGTGTCCTTTATTAGATCATATCTAATGCAAGACTAATGAGAGTATCTCACAAGTCTCTTAGTTTATGTCATATATAAAACTTTTATTGAATATAACAAAGGCTACTCCTACTGCTTTCACAGAGAAAATAAGACTTCGGTAAACCTTTTACCTCATAAATATCTCATTATTACATTAATAATGATAATGTCGTTAGAATATATAACACAAGAAAGAAATATGTATGCTCCCACTAACCCTACTTGCACATATGTATTCTCTATGCTTTGATAAAATCAGACAATCTGACTGATATCAAAATTAGAGAACACAGATTTCTGGAAAACTTATCTGAGTCTATAATAGTCTCTATAAGCTAGCATACCAAACTGTAGTTTTAGTAGAATACAAACTCTATGGACATTCCAGAAAGGAACGCCACTTTGCACTCTTAGTTAAAATACACAGTTTAATATTAACATTAACCAACATATCTTTAATTTTTCAATTAGTGCGACTAGAGACAAGTTTCTTCAGAATCTACAATAGATTACTAAGTATAACTTTTCTCACTGTAATATTATAAAGGTCAAACCTTTAATAAGCTCACTTTACTTTTGTTGCGAAAACCATTTGCACATTTTATGAACGATTCATAACGAAAGCTCAATCAAGTTCAAAACTTGATCGTAGTAAGCTATGAACAATCTTAGATCTATGATTTAATGTTAACTTCCGAAATCAATATCAAATATCGCTCCCACTATAAGTTATAAGATAACTTTCTTCGATAAGAAAACAACAGAACCATTAAGTATCAAATACTTCGCAAATGATTTTGACACCCTATTGGACTTATATGGAAGATGTCTAAAGGTCTTTTCATCTTATTAATTATGTAGTTCTATTTATAGTTTATCACTCTCACATTTGACTTTAATAAGTCAAGTCTTTTCTACAATCATCAACATATGATATTACATACCAAGTAATAAACAAATTTATTACTCGGGATCATAGAAAGATATTCTATCAAATAGAATATAATATTCTATTAAATAGAATAAATGATAAACTTTTACTTGTACCTCCGAGGCGCAAGTACTTTCAATAATATAACCATTATACAAAAGAAAGATTCAAATCTCAAACTTTTCAAGATTCGAATTTTTCTACCTATACATATCACATACGTAACTGTAGAAACTAATGGAACCTTAATTAAAATGATGAATTAGTGTTACTGGAGCATATCCCCAAGAGTATTGAAACTAATTCAATAACACTCAATATCAAACGAATCAAATCATATAAGATTCGATTCTCCCACTAACCAATTCCATTACGATAGAATCGTAGAAGAATCATATTGAGAAAGAATCATATTCGTTGAATAATCTTAGAACTAATTGTCATAAATTCATATGTTTGATCGTATCAAACATCTTTGAATAATTCAAAGACTCACAATGAATTTTAAAAATACAGTTTTCAAAACTTCAGATCAAATATCTTTGAACCAGTCAAAATATTCTATCCGCGTTTCATGAGAAACATGTAACTAAGTCATGACAACTTATAAACTAAGTTATGAAGTAAAGAAAACTACCTTAAGCAATTTACAATTCATTAAACTACATACATCTAATGTATTAGTTTAATAAATCTTATGGTCCAATGACAATCATTGGTTAAATGAGATTTAATCACATTCTCGAATACAATATTTATTAAATTGATAAGGATATGTGGTGTGATCTCGTATCAGACCATCCTTTACCATACAGAATAAGAATTTAATGCTTAAATGATAAAATCTCATTAAACATTGTTCTAAGTTATTTACTTAACCGAATATTTTTCTTAATGTTTATCTCTTCGTCAATAAAATATGTAACAACTGTTTATAAAGAGCAAGTAACTATCCAATAGTCGCAAGTTCTGATATCATATATCAAAACAATCATTGAATAATTTTTTAAAAACTAGACGAGAGATCTGGTATCCAATATCTATAGTTGTCGTATTGTGAGAATCGATATTCTCTACACACAACTATACACATCTCCTTTCTTTAGCTTTATAATTTGCCTTCAGCTATTCAGAAGAATTGCAAATAATTGATTGGCAAATTGTGTCAGACACATTACCCTAAAGGTCACTAAAGCTAAGAAATATCATTTTTCAGATAAACAAATACCTAATGGGGTTTTTTTAATGCTAGTGAAGAATCTCGAGACATGAACCAATTCATGTCAATCTTTACTACATAAGAAACTATTCTCTCTACAGAATTATATCCTAAAAAAGATATCTATTTAGATTACCTATCGTGACTTAGTAACTAAGTCACTAACCATCTTGATTTTTCAAGAAAATCGGAACAACAGTTCCTTATGGTTTAGACTAATCTAATAATATCCAAGCCTATACTTAATCTAGAACCTATTCTGGAAATCAGCAACCAAAAGTGAAGTCAGAAAATATATATAAAATATGCATGCAGTGGATTAAAAGTTTAATTTTATCTACTTAATACAATAAGGAAAAACATAAGCGGTAATTTTCATAATATTATACACTGTCTTAGTTATGGATTTTAACCCAGCAGTGACTCTCACTACTTTACATAATACCGTAATCCCCAACGGAAAATAAGAATTTAATAATTAAATCGAATTCCATAATGGAAAGTGGACCCCATGAATATATTTCGACTCACAACTTTGGCACGTTCTCGCCTACGTATATTTACAGGTAGACAAATCATTATCAATCACATTCCCTGTGACTCCTAATTTTGGTCCTGACTGTTTTTCGTTGTAACAGTTTTGGAATGTTCACATGAGGTGTATCAAGGCTTCACTTGTCAATGACAAACTTAAGCTACCGATGTAGTCCTGACAGCTTTAGCACGTTCAGGAATCCACTTTCACTTGAATTTGTCTCTTATCATTTAAGTTCTACCGGCGCAAATGAACTACCATCAGCCATAACTGCACAACTTTGGCACGATACAACTACAACATTAGGAAATCATTCGCATCCGTATTGACAAGGCAGACTAAGAAACAAGTATTCCTAATACTAGTTACTTTATTGTCAAACAATCTGAAATTAATCAAATTAATTCCACATGCCTGTGCAAATAATAAAATTGGATTAAATATCATATATCAAGCATGAAAACTGTAATGGATGTAGGATCAGACTCGCTCTAATACCATTTTGTTAGGGTCAGGCACAACATGAAAATTTAACTTACCGAATAAATTATTCAATATCCCATATGAATAATTCATTCATATTTCACCTAAGCATATTTATTCGATATCAAATAACGACATAAATAATTTAGAAACACCACGAAACTTATACAAAATATTTTTCCGTAAAATAGCATAAAACGTGTTTTTATCCGAACCGACCAACCAATACACATGATGGCTGCCTAGATCAGCTCCAATAGTACTTGGACAGTTCATGGGTTGCCTGAACCGTGACCAACTCACTGTTTGGACAGCTGTCACCGGATAAGCTCGAAACTCACCCAGTAAGACTGTATTTCACCGTTTTCGCGTATTTTCACTCCGAAATAATTTCCAGCAATTATTCTAATGCCCAATACACATCCAATACATTTAAATATCATAATTTTTATTACCAAAAATCCAGAATTTTTAGATCTGATTTAGGTACAAAAATTATCATTTTTCATGCTTTAAATCCATTTTTCTCAACATTAATCATATTAATATTTACACCAATCAAAGCCACCACCAATAAAGAACTCAAGAATAATTCTAGGAGTTATAAGAATGGCCATAATACTCTAGAATGGCAACAAGTCATCAAATGATAAAATTGAACTAATATTACTCTAATGTTATTCAATCTAACTCCACACATGCATCTAGCCTCCAAATCTATCCTCCAAATCAAAAAACCCCAAATTCCAAGAACGAAAGAAACCCTAGAACTATTCTAGATACTCAAGAACAAGAAACAAACTTCTAAGCTTTATATTATTGAAGATTACCTCAAAATCTCCTAATTTCCTTAAGCTTTCTTCTTGATTTCATCACTTTCTCTCAAGTTTCTTCAAGAAAGATTTTGGGAGCTTTCATGGAGATGAGTTTCGGCCAAGGGAAGCTTATGAAAGAGAAAATAAAAGTTTTCAGGGCTAGCCGAAATATTGGGGGCAATTTGGTTATTTTGTAATTTATTTAATCTAATTAAATATCAAGCTTCAAGTTACTTGTTCAATTTGATAACTACAAGCTTAAAAGAATATCATGTCATTAGTTATCAAAAAATAATAAACATATATAATAACAATTATTACAAATGAATATTATTTAATCTAATTAAACATTAAGTTTAAAGTAGACAAAATCAAATTGAATACTTCAACCTTAAAGTTTAATATTATTAGTAACCAATAATAATGAAACATATTACATAACAATTATGTAATATATATATTATTTAATTATCTAAATATTTAACATTTAAATATCTAAATATCTAAATAATTAATTAATATAATTATTATTATATATATGTATTTTTATTTACACTAATAACAAAATACATATATTTAATGACATGTGTCAAAATCTCATTAGACAAATAATTAATATGTATCTAATCAAATTTTGTATCAAATACAAATACAAATTAATTATTAATTGACCAAAAAAGCCCTTATGCATGTATTTTCGTTTAATCATTAAACGATTCGAATTAACTTATTTAATCCGATAAAGTATCATGAATAATCTGTATTATTCATAACGTGTTGCCCAAGTGCTCAACGAGTACACTTCATATTATGAGACTCTCTAAGTTTAGGTTTATCCGTCACAGAATCAAATTCCGTGTCCATAATTCACCCACATGTAATTATGACGACCACATATAATCTCGCTAAACTATGAAAGCTGAGGTCATTACATACGTATAATTCCTCTGTCACAGGCTATCAATATTATACTGGGGATATAAATAGGAACGTCAAATCTCTAAGGTATAATATAGTCGACTTTCAAATTTACTATCTCTAAATAACACTCGGAACTCGCTTCCGAAGTATACCACGGTCATGAATTTACCAGATCGCAAATACGTACATGATACCTATGCCATGTACACAGGACTGACGGATTCTATCTGATACTCACAGGATATCATGATCATGGGTCCACACCCAACGAGCAGACGGAGGTCTGATCTAAATAGATCGATGATGTGACTCCCATCAAAGTATGGAGGATATCTCATATATCCACAGTGATATCTCAAGTCGAAGGACCATTATGCTACTCGTCTTGAGAAGATTCCTATTGACGTTAGTGTACCATCTATAAGGGGATCTTCGGTGAGTCGTTCAGTGTTTATCAAATAAACACCTACACGTCTATACGAGTCTCCCAAGACTCATGGTTCATTGGGATAAACCATCGGACCAAGTCACAATATACACCTGATGAGTGGTATTTATACCACTATTTCCCACTCATTTGACCTAATGTTTTGTATTGTTTCTCGAGTTTTATGAACGTTTTGATGTGTTTTGTTGTTATTTTGCAGATAAATAAAGTTTGGACAGCACTGGAGGCAATTTGGGGCAAAACTGGACAAAAATGCACCAACTGGAAAATTTCAGTCTTCAGCGCGTCGCGACGCAGGAACCTTGCGCGCCGCGACGCCCAGCGTGCACTGGAGATGCTAAAATGCGCCCTGGTCAACGGGTCAACAAGTTGAAAAGTTTGACTTTGCTAAAATGCGCCTGCCACGTGTCACCATCACAACGGAGATGCTAACGTGCGCCGTGCCACGTGTCAAGATCTCATTGCTCGGACGGCCACCGCCATTATGTGTCATGCCACGTGTCGCCACATCAGCGTCCACATCAGCAGCCACGTCAGCAAGTCAACCAAGTCAACGAGCCACGTCATCATCAGCCAATCACAGCGCGCCACGTGTCAAGCTCTCATTCGTCCGACGGCCGCCGCCCCACGTGTCATGCCACGTGTCGCCACATCAGCACCATGACGTAAGCGATGACGTCATGAACAGTTGACACGTCAGCATGACGTAAGCAATGACGTCATGAACAGTGCCACGTCATCGGGTCAAATCTGAATCACCAACCAGCGCGTGACACGTGTCACTGTAGCTCGCGTCGCGACGCTGGCCGCGTCGCGGCGACGCGCTCACCCCATCCGCGCCTATAAATAGAGGGCGAGATTTCAGTTTCTGGTGTACCATTTTCTCTCCCAAATCCTATGTAATTAGGGAGTTTCTCTCTCTCTAAGTTTCTTTTATTAAAGTTTTGTGTATTTTTAATTACTTTTTGTAATAATAATAATTTACTTTCTTTATTTTACAGTTTTTACTACTTATTATGAGGAGGTAACTTCCCTCTGTTAAGGTAAAAGGTAATTCTTTTACTATTACTTTTTAGATATTCTCCCATAATTATAATATATTCAAGTTTTAAATTTAATTAATCAGGATACCGCCAGATTGGTCGGTGATTAATTAAATTTATATTCCGCCTTTATGGCTGGTTTATTTTATATTCGCCTATATGGCTGTATAATTCCGCCTTTATGGCTGGTTTATTTTATGTTCCGCCTTTATGGCTGGTATAATTTAAGATCCGCCTTTATGGCTGGTTTATTTTGATGTTCCGCCTTTATGGCTGGTTACTTTTAAAATGATTCCGCCTTTATGGCTGGTTGTTTTTAAACTAATCAAAATACCGCCTATATGGCTGGATGAAAATGTTTTGCAAAATTTATATTATATTATGGGAGAAATCTAATTAGTATATAGTAGAAGTAATTCCTTTTTACCTTAGCAATTTTATTTTATTTCGCTTTCAGCAGTTATTTTACTACATTTACTTTATGCAATTTTATTTTAAGTCTTTTAAGTTTTTAGCCCTAGTTATGTGTCGTAGCTAAGTCAGTTATCTAGGGTTGTGATGAATTTCAATTAAACTAGTTTATAAGGGTTAAATTATAATTTGGGTAATTTAAAGATTTATTTATTGAGTCTTAATCTTAAAGCTCTTTAATTAACTGGCCATTAATTAAATTGATTAGGTAAACTTAAAATGAACTAGACATAGGGATTTTAAGTTTAAAACCTTAGACTCAATAGCCCACGATCTTCCTTAAGGATAGATAACCCTTTTAATAGATTTCCTTACAGGATAGGAATATACCTGTAGGGCGGGGGTAGCCATAATTGGAACTTAGACTTAATGAATCCAGGTAATGTGGTTGACATAGGAATATGGTTCAATTGGGTTATACTGGGTATTTGTAATTGACCATCGGAAGAGGCTTTTACATAAGTTAGTGTTCCAGGTTAATAAATTGATATTTTACCCAACTATAAGATAACTACTTCATCTTTTAAATATTATTGAAATAAATCACAACCCTGGATAGTTTTAATATTGAATTTCTTTAAAATCCACTTTTAAGCAATTTCAGTTATTTGTCTTTAAATTTAGAATCATCGCCATTCCAAATCAATCAAACAACTTGTTAGATACTGGTAATTATTTGGCCCAATAAATTGATAACAAAAAGGTTTTAAGTCCTCGTGGGATCGATACTTTTTATACTACTTGAACGATACGTACGCTTGCGTTATACGTGTGTGTTTACGCCGGTCAAGTTTTTGGCGCCGTTGCCGGGGACTTAGTTATCTTTTATTATTAGTTTACAGGTTAGATTTGTTACTTGTATCTAATTTTTCTTTTTACTTATTATTTTTGTTTTCTTGTATTTCAGGTTCTCAGACACTTCATGAGACGAACCAGAAGCTTTGAACTCCGACCGCTTGACCCAGAAATTGAAAGAACTATCAGACAGTTGAGAAGGGAAAGGCGAGAAGCACAAGAAGCTTTAGTCAACATGGAACCTGAACCTTTGGAGGTCGCACCACCAATCCCCATTCGAGACAGAACCATTCCGGTGGTTGACAGACTCATTTCATGCATTGTACTTCCTCCATTACCAGCAAATGCAGGAGACATCAAAACTTGCATTCAATGATTCAGCACAGTTCAGTTTGGAGGAAATGCAACCGAAGATCCTAATGCCCACATCAGCAACTTCCTGGAAGTTTGTGGCACCTTCAATTACAACCGAGATGCTGAAGAAGCAATGAGACTGCGTGTTTTCCCATACTCCTTGAAGGACAGAGCAAAAGCGTGGCTACATTCATTACCAGCAGGGTCAATCACAACATGGAACACTCTTGCCACCAAATTTCTTGCAAAATACTTTCCACCAGCCAGAACCGGAAAGTGAGAAATGACATCACATCCTTTGTGCAGCAAGATTCAGAATCCTTGTACGAAGCTTGGGAAAGGTATAGAGATTTGCTCCGGAAATGTCCTCACCATGAAATTCCAAAATGGCTTCAAGTCCAACATTCTACAATGGACTTTCTGGACTGATGAGAACCACAATCGATGCTGCTGCTGGAGGAGCTTTAATGGCAAAAGGAGAAGATCAAGCTTGGGACCTAATTGAAGAAATGGCCAACAACAACTCCTTGTGGCCAACAGAAAGAAGTCTGATTCAAAGAATTGCAGGAATATATGAAGTTGGAGCTAATACAGCAGTCAACACCAAGCTGGACCAGATATGCAAATTTATGGAGACTCTCAACACTCAAGGCACCACTGGATTCACAAGTTCACCATATGGAGGAGTACCAGAACCACAACAACATGCAGAGACGGTGAATTATGTCAACAATTTCAACAGACAGGGGAACAATCCATATTCCAACACCTACAACCCAGGGTGGAGAAATCATCCTAATTTTTCATGGAGCAACAATTCAGGGCAACAGCAGAACTATCCACCACCTGGATTCCAGCAACAGAACAAAGGCCAGACACAAGCAAATGAACCAGGAATAGCAGAAGTGCTGGCTCAGTTAAAAAAATACGATGCCATGATTCAGAGCCAATCAGCTTCCATCAAAGCATTGGAGAATCAAATCGGACAACTGGCCAACGCTCAGAGTTACAGACCACCAGGCAATCTTCCCAGCAACACTGAACCAAATCCAAGAAACATGGGGAAGGAGCAATGTCATGCCATTATGTTAAAGAGTGGTACTGAAATCAACAAAGATGTTGGAGTCAAAACAGCTGCTGAGGAAGTTCCAAAAGATGCAGTTCCACAGATGGAAGAAAAAGAAGCAAAAGAAAAAGAAGCAAAGGAAAAAGAAAAAGAACAGATCACTCCACCACCACCTTTTCCTCAGCGTCTTCAGAAAAGCAAAATGGACAAGCAGTTTGCTCGTTTCTTGGAGATTTTCAAAAAGCTGCACATTAACATACCATTTGCAGAAGCCTTGGAACAAATGCCCAGTTATGTCAAATTCATGAAAGACATACTTTCACGAAAACGGAGATTGGGAGACTATGAAACAGTAGCTTTGACAGAGAATGCAGCGCCATCATTCAGAGAAAACTTCCCCCGAAGTTGAAAGATCCTGGCAGTTTCACCATTCCATGCATCATAGGAGAACATAATTTCGGTAAGGCTTTATGTGATTTAGGTGCAAGTG
Source organism: Zanthoxylum bungeanum (assembly GCA_019454045.1). NCBI lineage: Eukaryota > Viridiplantae > Streptophyta > Magnoliopsida > Sapindales > Rutaceae > Zanthoxylum > Zanthoxylum bungeanum. Next base: position 85,976 of record SKCR01030463.1, on the reverse strand, counting down.
TTAACTTAATGCCTTTTTCTATTTACAGGAAACTGCAAATCGGAGAAACAATGCCTACCTCAGTCTCACTGCAACTTGCTGATCGAACGCTCGTATTTCCAAGAGGTGTAGTTGAAAATGTGCTGGTAAAAGTTGATAAATTCATTTTTCCAGCAGATTTTATTATCCTTGACATGGAGGAAGACGCAGATGTGCCAATCATCCTTGGAAGACCATTCTTGGCTACTGGTCGGACCATTATTGATGTACAGAAAGGAGAACTAACCATGAGGGTACAGGACCAAGAAGTAACATTCAATGTTTTCAAAGCCATAAATTTTCCAGATGATGAAAAGAAGGAAGAATGTTTCAGACTTGATGTGATACACCATACCATCCAGAACTCTGACGCAAAACAAAGTTCTACCAACAAACCTAAGGCATGTCAATCACCTGTGGAGACTGATGATAAAGGGTTTTGTGCAATCAAAAAGCCAAGTCTTGTCCTACAAGCAACAGAAGAGAAACAGTTCCACCAACTCAATGAATTGGAGGAATTTCACATTCAGCCTTTTAAAAATGCCATATTATACAAAGAAAATGCCAGGAAAAGACATGATGAGAAGTTAGTACGCATACAACTGGAACCAGGGCAGAAGGTATTGTTCAATAAATCAGGAGTGAAATTCTTCCCATGGAAGTCAAAATCAAGGTGGTCAGGTCCATTCCTAATCACTAAGGTTTTACCAGACAAAACCATTGAGATAAATGATCCTGACTCCACAAAACTTTCAAAGTGAAAAACAAGCGTGTCAAGCACTACTGGGGAGAATCATTTGAGCGACAAAAAGAAAGTGTCACACTTTCCAATCCAGCATAAACGTTCAGGAAGTCACGTCTAGCTGACGACTTTAAACTTAGCGCTCGCAGGGAGGCAACCCATGCAATTTTTGTATATATTGTGATTTGGTGTGATTTAATTTTGTGTGTTTAGTTTTTGCAGATTAAGTCATTTCAAGATGGACGAAGCTCTCTCAAATCTTCACAAGCAATTTCCTTCTCTCCCTCAAAAATCTCTGATGAAAGTCTACAAAGCTCGCTTGAACGGATGAGGTTACTGACAATCTATGGTGTTCCCAATGACATTCGTTGGGTAATTGAAGCACGAGTCCGATTGGCAGGTGAATCTTCTGACTCTTTTATTTCACACTTGCCTGGTTTTGGAAGAAGCACCTATGCAAAGAAACGAAGAGCTAAGCAAATGGGTGTTTGTTACAAATGTGCACGTTGGAATTGCAACACTCGTTGTCGTTCTTTAGGAATGGTGTCTGATAATCGCGAAGACAAAATTAAATTCATTAGGGATGGCTTGAGTAAGGAGTCTTTAGATGATATATCTTCGACTCTTGAGACGCATCCCAGTGGATATGTTCACATAGAATTTCGCAGATTACATACACAATTTCAAAAAGAAAGTCAACAGTTAAGTCTTGGGAATCTGACTAAAAAAGACTGTTTGCCAATTTATAAGAAAATTGGATGGGAAGCTTGTCCCTGACGCATAGACGTTAATCAAGCTGTAGATTTTTTATCTCTTGTCCTTTTCTAATAATTGTGATTTGTTTTGTTGTTTTCTTTTATTCTTCCGACAGGATCCAGATCTTTTGACTATCACGATCTATTTTACTATTTTGCTACTAATCGTCCTTTGGAAGATACTTGTGCTATTTTTACTCACCCTTTTCAGGTATTATAAATTCAACTCATCATTGCACCTTTGAAGTCATCCAGAGTCAAAAAGAAAGAAAGAATACATAAAAAAATGGAAGCCACTTCAAGAAGACGAGTTGAAAACATTTGTGTGTTTTGTGGTAGTACTGTTGGTACTAAACCACAATACATAGAAGCAGCACAGGAATTGGGTCGAGTTTTAGCCGCAAGGAATATGCACTTAATATATGGCGGAGGAAATCTTGGACTTATGGGGATCGTTTCAAAAGCCGTACAGGAAGGAGGCAGTCACGTTTTGGGAATCGTCCCAAAACCCTTGGCAGAGGCAAATCTTATTGGATCATCAAACGGAGAGGAACTGATCGTATCAGGTATGTCTGAACGTTTGGTAGAAATGATTAACCGTGCTGATGCTTTTATTGCTTTGCCAGGTGGATTGGTACATTGGAGGAAATTTTTATAGTTCTATCTTGGGCGAACCTGAACATACACCAGAAACCAATTGGACTACTCACATTGATGGATTTTATGATTTTCTTTGTGTGTTTCTTGATGATGCTCGGAGAAATGGGTTCGTGTCAAAACCTATGAAAGACCTCCTCTTCACTGCCAGACTTGCTCCGGATCTGATAGACCAACTTATAGCCTATGAACCACAAGTTGACCCTATCCTATCAAAAATAAATTGGTCTGAGGACGATCGTGGTAAGAGGCGTCGAATTAATCTGGATCTTAACCTTTAATTTCCTGTAGATTTCAGCTAACCAGGTACAACCTTCTAACTCTCCTTTTACTGTTTAAGACATTGGGGACAATGTCTCATTTAGGATTGGGGGAGGGATTTAGTTGATTAGTACCTTGTTTTTAGTTTGTATGTTTTTTTATTTTTAGTCCAAAATTTTTCGAAAAATACAAAAAAATTGAAAAATTTTCAAAAATTACAAAAAGATTTTGCATTTTTTGTTTTTATTTTGACTAAAAAGGTGGAATTGGTGAGAGGTAGCTGAGTAAGGAGTTTTCACTCCTGATACGTATCTCAACCCATATATTTCGAAACAAGTTAATTTTTGTTTATTTCCTTTTAAATTATTTAATTTGTGAATTCTCCATAAATCTGACTAAAATGAATCTTCATATATTCAGTTGACAGGTATTATGAACTTACATGGAAACATACAGTCATGAGCTAAATTTGAAAAGTTTGTAATATTCCGTGCTATAGTTTAATTGGAGGAAGCATCTCTAAATAGTGATGGAGTAAAAAAAAAAAAAAAAAAAAAAAAAAAAAAAAAAAAAAAACGTCCGAGATCCGAGTTATTAAGTCTGTAAGGGTGTTTTAACACCTAGTGCCCTAAAACCAACTGGTTTGGGAGTCACTGGCCCAAAGCTCGCTACATGGATCAAAGATGCTGCAAAAATATATATATCTGAAGTCTGAGTAATTAAGTTCGTAGGGGTGTCTTAACACCTGGTGCCCTAAAGCCAACTGGTTTGGGAGCCACCGACCCAAAGCTCGCTACATAGACGGAAGGTATTGTATATAAATAAAAAAATAGAGAAAAAAAATCAAAGAAAAAATCAGAAAAATCAGAAAATTATTCCATTGCTACAAAAAAGGTGTGAAATCTGATAGAACTTTAGGACAAAAAAATATTACTCTCTTATCAACTGCACTTATGACTGTTGTGGGCAAAAATGAGTTGATTAATATTTTGTTAGCTGTGTATATGGAGAATGGTAAAAATAATCGGAGAATTTACTTATTCGGTAATTTAGAAAGAAACAAAACAACTAGTAACTTGTAGTAGAATTTTCACCTGATTAGTCACTTTCTTTATTCTCTTTTCGCTTGTCTTTTTGCTTTTGTGTGCATTAGTTTTAACTAACTTTTTACTTTTGTAAAATGTTTGTGGGTATCATTGCTGTAAACCCTCACGAGACTACACTCGTCCACTAGGGACACCTAGGGGTTTAAAGGCTTGTTGCATACGCTAAATGCAATCGTGATCCCTACGAAAGTGGCTTAGTTAAAGTTTATTTTCTTGTTGTTTTATTTTCTGTTTTGCTCGAGGACTAGCAAAATGTTAGGTTTGGGGGTGATGAGTGGTATTTATACCACTATTTCCCACTCATTTGACCTAATGTTTTGTATTGTTTCTCGAGTTTTATGAACGTTTTGATGTGTTTTTTGTTGTTATTTTGCAGATAAATAAAGTTTGGACAGCACTGGAGGCAATTTGGGGCAAAACTGGACAAAAATGCACCAACTGGAAAATTTCAGTCTTCAGCGCGTCGCGACGCAGAACCTTGCGCGCCGCGACGCCCAGCGTGCACTGGAGATGCTAAAATGCGCCCTGGTCAACGGGTCAACAAGTTGAAAAGTTTGACTTTGCTAAAATGCGCCTGCCACGTGTCACCATCACAACGGAGATGCTAACGTGCGCCGTGCCACGTGTCAAGATCTCATTGCTCGGACGGCCACCGCCATTACGTGTCATGCCACGTGTCGCCACATCAGCGTCCACATCAGCAGCCACGTCAGCAAGTCAACCAAGTCAACGAGCCACGTCATCATCAGCCAATCACAGCGCGCCACGTGTCAAGCTCTCATTCGTCCGACGGCCGCCGCCCCACGTGTCATGCCACGTGTCGCCACATCAGCACCATGACGTAAGCGATGACGTCATGAACAGTTGACACGTCAGCATGACGTAAGCAATGACGTCATGAACAGTGCCACGTCATCGGGTCAAATCTGAGCAACCAACCAGCGCGTGACACGTGTCACTGTAGCTCGCGTCGCGACGCTGGCCGCGCGGCGCGACGCGCTCACCCCATCCGCGCCTATAAATAGAGGGCGAGATTTCAGTTTTTGGTGTACCATTTTCTCTCCCAAATCCTATGTAATTAGGGAGTTTCTCTCTCTCTAAGTTTTTTTATTAAGTTTTTGTAATTTTTAATTACTTTTGTAATAATATAATTTACTTTCTTTATTTTACAGTTTTTACTACTTATTATGAGGAGGTAACTTCCCTCTGTTAAGGTAAAAGGTAATTCTTTTACTATTACTTTTTAGATAATTCTCCCATAATTATAATATATTCAAGTTTTAAATTTAATTAATCAGGATACCGCCAGATTGGTCGGTGATTAATTAAATTTATATTCCGCCTTTATGGCTGGTTTATTTTATATTCCGCCTATATGGCTGGTATAATTTAAGATCCGCCTTTATGGCTGGTTTATTTTATGTTCTGCCTTTATGGCTGGTATAATTTAAGATCCGCCTTTATGGCTGGTTTATTTTGATGTTCCGCCTTTATGGCTGGTTACTTTTAAAATGATTCCGCCTTTATGGCTGGTTGTTTTTAAACTAATCAAAATACCGCCTATATGGCTGGATGAAAATGTTTTGCATTTATATTATATTATGGGAGAAATCTAATTAGTATATAGTAGAAGTAATTCCTTTTTACCTTAGCATTTTATTTTATTTCGCTTTCAGCAGTTATTTTACTACATTTACTTTATGCAATTTTATTTTAAGTCTTTTAAGTTTTTAGCCCTAGTTATGTGTCGTAGCTAAGTCAGTTATCTAGGGTTGTGATGAATTTCAATTAAACTAGTTTATAAGGGTTAAATTATAATTTGGGTAATTTAAAGATTTATTTATTGAGTCTTAATCTTAAAGCTCTTTAATTAACTGGCCATTAATTAAATTGATTAGGTAAACTTAAAATGAACTAGACATAGGGATTTTAAGTTTAAAACCTTAGACTCAATAGCCCACGATCTTCCTTAAGGATAGATAACCCTTTTAATAGATTTCCTTACAGGATAGGAATATACCTGTAGGGCGGGGGTAGCCATAATTGGAACTTAGACTTAATGAATCCAGGTAATATGGTTGACATAGGAATATGGTTCAATTGGGTTATACTGGGTATTTGTAATTGACCATCGGAAGAGGCTTTTACATAAGTTAGTGTTCCAGGTTAATAAATTGATATTTTACCCAACTATAAGATAACTACTTCATCTTTTAAATATTATTGAAATAAATCACAACCCTGGATAGTTTTAATATTGAATTTCTTAAAATCCTTTTAAGCAATTTCAGTTATTTGTCTTTAAATTTAGAATCATCGCCATTCCAAATCAATCAAACAACTTGTTAGATACTGGTAATTATTTGGCCCAATAAATTGATAACAAAAAGGTTTTAAGTCCTCGTGGGATCGATACTTTTTATACTACTTGAACGATACGTACGCTTGCGTTATACGTGTGTGTTTACGCCGGTCAACACCATTTACTGATCTCAACAGATTTTACTATCGACTTGTGTTAGTAAATTTGACCATGAATTTTATTTGAGAATATACAACTTATAGTGACATTTCCCAATGCCAATTACAAACTACATTATAACTGTGCACTACGTTGTAAATTCTGGGGTCTTTGTCTAATATATATACATATCACTAAACCAGATTATTTTCAATCTAATCGATATTGGATCAAATACGTATATAAAAGAAAAGAGGTGTAACCATTAATAAGTAATATTATGGAAAAATGTATAGTTCATATTCATGAATCAGACATAAATACGATCCAGATTGGCGCTCTGAGCACCAACCCTAACAAGTACGACTATTAAGACGATCATCATCATTTCTAACGGAAAATCCAACATATTTAGTATACTTGTTATATCAGGCCTCATAATCTTCAACAGAATCAAACCGTCTACCAACTACTGAATTATACAACTCATTTCCAGAGGTAGTAGAGGGTGCCATTGATATGTCCCCAAGATATGCATTAGCTTTTGAAGGGATGATGAACATGTGTCATTCACGGACTACAACCCATGGCCATCAATGGAGTTGTCAGTGGTAGGGGAACTTTTTGTGTTGAGACGTATTCATTCAGGTCAAAACCCCAACTAGAAATGCTACTCATGTTGGCTTCTAATTATTAATGTAGTTGTTGACATAATGTGTGTTCTGTATGACTATATTTTGGCCTCTGTAGGTTTATGAATAAAATTTTAGACAAGTGCTTAAAATTGTCTAGTCTATATTTACTTATATTCCACATATTCCGTGATATTGTCTTAAAATTTAAGTACATGTGACATTAATTTGACATTTCACACGTGTCTATAAATAAGAAATAAGTCATTAAACATAACAATTTAGGCAACAAACATGCAATATTGCCAAACTTAAAATTTTATTCATAAACCTGAAATTTGGCAATAAATATAAAAATTATGGCAACAGACATAAACAAATGCTCATTTCATGTTCAATGTCCTGATTTTCATGTTTAATGAACAAAATTGCATATTAATGTTTTATAAATTTTATAATATGTTACTGATTTAACATTTCATACATGTCTAAGTTTAAAACATGAAAATGTTGGCAATAAACATGAATAAAGGCATTAAACATGAGAATTTTAGCATCAAAGATGTAAATATTGTACAACTTGAAATTTTATAGCATTAACTTGATATTTTAGCAATAAACATGAAAATTTTGACAACTAACTTGAAAAGTGTGCATTAACATGAAAATTTAGGCATTAAATATGAAAATATGAGCATTATATATGAAAATTTACACATTATTTGATACTAATTTCACAAATTCATTTTATTAAAATTTAAAATTTTTATTTTATTAATATTATATTATTTTAATAATATTATTATTTTTACACCAACCGGCACAAATTATCGATTGATGTGGATGATTTAAAGTGCTCACAATAGAGCATCTCTAAAATTGGGTACCCCCAGTATTGATACCGGTGGTACCATAGTCATGCCCAAAGTTGATTGATTCGGCATGATTTGATTGTGTGGGGCCTGCCTGCTGTGAGAGAGATGACATATACATCCGGCACATGATATATCACCTCCTCAATAACGTGTAGGAGGGTGATCTTTTTAAGTTCTCTTGAGAGAATCTGAAAACGCAACTCCACTGGCACTAATTGGCAATAGCCTGAGTGGCCATATTGTGAAGATTAAAATGAGGGCATGCCAAATTTCCCATTAATAGCTACATATCATTTTCTATTTTTATAATATCCCATGTCAAAAGTGAAAGGATTAATTTATATTTTGACACATTTATTATTGTTATAAAACAATTAATATTGTTGCGTAATTATTAATTCATTAAAATAATTAATTATAAAATAATAAAATTGTAAAATATAGAATTTTTATACAAAATTATTATAAAATATAATATAGTTATAGAAAATTATTTTATTAATTATATTAATAAATATTTTATTAATTACACTTTAGTCTAATTCCATTTTAATTATTTCCATATTTTATTTTATACTAAATAATATAATGAACGAATAAAATAAAATTATTATACCTATAGGAAATCTATGAGAGGCAAGGATGTAGAAAATATCAAATCCTTTTGGGATACAGTACTGCAAAATCATTTAGATTAAAAATTTATGTCAAGATTCATGATGATTTTTTGTCTTGAATAAAAATTTAAGTTGGGATTCGGGATAACTTTTGATCCCAAATGTAAATTTTTTAATTTGTATATTTTTATAATTTTAATTGTATATGCTTTTTAAATTTTTATTTGTATATTTTTAATTAATAATAATGTTAATTGTTTATAGCAAGGGTAAATATATTACAATATAAAATAAATCTTTTGACTTTTGACTTTAGGGATGTGTTGAGGTATTATGAAAACAACACGGAATATATTGCTATTAGTATTAAAATTAGGGTGGGAATGGCATTCTCCCGATTAAAACAAAGCTCTATTTCCACAAAAATTAATTGTGTAGCTTTTGTTTTAGGAGAATTAATTAATATAATCAATGAGCTTGTTTGGATAACAACATAGGGTTCGTTTGTTTCTAAGGTAAAATGATTTTCATAAGTAAAATATTTTAACTCAATTTTAGAAGGAACGTATTTTTTAGTATTTGGCTATCGCATGAAAATATTTTCTGGAAAGCGTTTTTAGATGTTTGGTACGTCCAATATTTTTTTCAGAAAATATTCTCTAGTGGTTAGGAGTAAGGATAGCAAAAATGTCTGGGTCCAGTTCGGATTCACATTGTCCTGGAAGACTTGGGTTCGGAAATACCTGGGTCCACAAAAAAATTTCGGACTCGAGTTGTAAAATTTTAGTCTCGTACGGATCCAGACGCGGATAATTTTGAAAACGGGTCAGGCTCGAATCTACATACACTCAGAAGACTCGGGTCCTAAAAAATTACATATACGAATAGCGAAATTCAGGACCCGCACATATCCTAACCCATGTATTTTTCAGACTCAAATCCGCATAAACCCGGAAGACTTGAGTCTGTAAATATTTGCGTCAGAAAAAAAATTCAGACTCAGATAGGAAATCTGCACTTGGATTCTCACAGTTCTAGAATTCCGAGATTCAGGTCCATAATTTTATTATTTTTATGCAAACATAATTTAAAAAAAAAAAAAGAAAAAGAAAACCTGAATTTTTAAATCCGGTTAATGTATACCCAAATCTGGATCAATGCAGGTCTGGAATTTTGGGACCCGAGTCTATAATTTTATATAAATATAATTGAAGAAGATAAAGTAAAATCGAATTTCATATATTTGGGTATTCCCAGATCCATATCCACGTAGATCCGGAATTCCAAGACCCGAATCCATAATTTTATATAAATATAATTGAAAACAAATTAAAAAATCTAGATTTCAAAATCTAATATATGGGTATACATGGATCCGGAACGAGTATACTCACATTCGGGACTAAATATTTTTTTTCCCATATCTGGATACAAACCTGATCCACCAAAATAGATCATCATTCGGATCCATGTAAATCCAGGTCTAAGTCCGAATTATGCCATTTCTTGAAGTGATCTATGAAAATTTTGAACAAAAAGAAAAAAATTCAGTGAAATGACTTAGGAATTTATATTTTATAAATTAATTTTCGGAAAATGACTTAAATTTTTCATTAATTAGAAAATAATTTATATTAACCAATTTTTTTATAAAGGTCTCAAACATTAAAAAAATGAGGTAACTAATTTTGGAAAATTATTTTACCGTCAAACAAATAGACCAATTAAGGATGGCAAAAAAGCCCGGGTCCGGACCAGCCCGGCCCGCCCTGGCTTTGGCCCGGCCCGGGAGTAAAAAATCCCGGGCCTGACCAGCGAAGTAGAGGCCCGGTTAGGGCTCGGGCCCGAGCCGGGCCTAGCACATTAAGCTTTGGCCCGGCCCGGCCCCGGCTTAAAAAAATATTATATATATATTTATATAATAAATAATATATATATAAAATATTTATATAATAAATTAAAAATATATTTAATTTTTTTATTAATAAAAAACCGGGCCGGATAAAAACCCGGCCCGAACCCGAGTCGGCCGGCCCGGCAGACGCTCGAGCCGGACTTTTCCCGAATCCGGGCCAAAAAATTAATTACCACTCTTAAGGCCAATAGTGCTGTTGTTGATGTCCATATTATTAAGATGCCTGCCAAGTGCATTTGTTGATAGTGAACTCTCGAAGCTGATTTCGTGACCACTAAATGTCCTCATTAAACCTGCAGGGTTAATAATTCTTACGAATTGCCGCTGTGCAGTGGCATTTGCATCCTCAACAGTTATTGCGAGTGTTAGTTCAAGCTTCCACATGCTTATGAATGTCCATATGTATAGGTAGATAATTTCTTCAATATTAGTGCGAGTAGACTAAGAGCATCATGCCGATACACTATAAGTGTATTTATCTATATATCTCGAATATTTATGAAAAGACTAACAGTCTAATATCATATCTATAAATATTATTATCTAATTTCTCAGTATATTTCATATTTATTATATATGTAGAGATTTGTAATCATAATAAAAGAACTCTTGCGAATTAATGCTTTATTTTTCGGAAATTTTCAAATTTTACAAAATAAAAGAAAGATAAAAAAAAAAAAAGAGAGAGAAGTCTTCAAAGACTTGGTGTTGGAGAGTGACTTTTCAATAATTTTTTTTTTTCCTGGCCACTTCCAATCTCAAAGGGATAAAGAAATTAAAAAATGGGAATTGTTGTTGCATGGGCAAAGCCAGGAGATTATCGGAAGGGAATTTTATAATTTTTTAAGGTTTAATTTATAATTAAGGGTGATTTATATTATTTACTTAGTATTAATAATTAAAAAATAGATGTAATGAACTATTAAAAATTTACCATTAACAAAAAAATAAAAATAAAAATTCTAATTTAAGAGGGAACTAAATTTCCCTCAACAAATTACAATAGTTAGGAAATTAATATGGAATTAGAAAGGATAAGAGCTACCATATGAATGACATCTGCTTCAGCATAAAATGTACACAATTTTAATCCACATGACTGATAGATGGAACTTAGTTGCAAGAAAGTTTCTATCTTTTTCTCTTTCCCACAAAACACTCCCATTATTTTTGCAACAATATGTTAGTTGTCTTTTTTGAGTATTATTTCGGCACCAAATTTTTATTTCTTTTGGCTTAAAGTTGCGAATTCAAAAATTAAGTTTCAAATCTTTAATTAGGCAAATAAAAAAATAAAAAATTCAATATTGAAATATTGAAATAATAGTACTCAAAAAGTACAACCACCATTTGAGTCACGTTATCAAATTAAAGAGCATGTTATTTATGATCGCAATCCCTATAAATGAAGAAACAGTGACAGTTTCAAAAAAAATCATAATATATATCGAAGTTCAAATTTATCTAAAATTCAACAATATAGGACACTATAAAAAATATTCACAATTTACAAAATAGGACAAACCATGTCCAACATTTGAGTATTGATTATAAGAACCTATAAATAATTTAGAAAAAAAATAAGTACATATAATCTTGTCATAAACGGCTCAAGAATTTAAAATAAAAACCGGATATGGTTATTAGTCGGGTTGACACTAACCAAACCATTTAATAAAATTATATAATTTGATAATCATACATATCCATTTATTCGTAACGAGCTCGTCTTATTTTTCCAGCTCTTATTTTAATTTTTCCTTAAAAATCCCAAAAGTATAAAGAGTCTTCTAATTCAATCCAAACATAAAATATTCTTCCAATTTAGTAAAATTTATGATAAATGACATAAACGTGCCTAACAAAATGGAATAATAACAAATTTGCCATTCATATATAGATATATATATATATATTCTTACTTACACACACAAAAATGATATACATACATAAATTCTTACTTACAATTTTTACACCTCACTCACTGTAGATATAATTATTACTGTAGCATTATTGTAGCTACAGTTAGAGGGGTGTAGAAATTGTAAGTAAGAGTTTATGTATGTATATCATTGCTCATATATATATATATATCAGCGTGCAGGGAGCAAGTCAATTGGCTTTTTTTTTATCTATCTTTCAACTTAAAATTAAATATTTCCCAAAGGTGTTTTAAAATTAAATTATATATTATTAATTTACAAATCATAAGCTTTAAAACAAGTATCATTGTCAATATGTTTCGACAAAAATGAGCTACATTTATAAGTTACTGATTAGTTATTTTCAAATATTATATCTCCTTCATCCAAACTCCAAATCACAATCTATAAATTGTTACATATAATTAATTTTCACACTTCAACTTTCATTAAGAAATTTCTCCTCAATTAGGATTTCCACAATATCAAAATCAGCCTTAAAATCGCTATGCCGCAACAGTAACAGACACAATCACAGTCACACATTCACAGTCACAGTCATAATTACAATCACAATCACCATCACATTCACACATATAACTCAATCACAATGTTAATCACATATAATTCTCAATCATATTTATTAACTACAATGACAATTACGAATAATCGATCATATTTTTTATAATGTCAGTCACATACACAATATCTAGTCACATTCCTAAGTTCCAATGATAATTATAAATACTCAGTGACAGATATAATGTAAGTCACAGTTAAAATATCATATCACTTGCCTAAAATTATAAATTGGTTTCCTATAATTTTACAGTGAGTCGCAGCCTACATGGTGAAAAATTTTACTTTGTAATTGTGGTACCATGTCACATATTCAATAATTTAATAATAGTTTTGTTGTGATAAAACACACACAATAGAGGAGATGTGAGAGAAAATTATTCTTCATTAGATACAAACAAAGAATTACAAAGCTTACAAATCCAAGCTTTACAAAAAACTTCAACCCTCTTTACTCTATGTTATACTCGCGTTTTTGGGATTTCTGGGATGCTTAACAATGGTCTTCATGGCTCCTTTTATAATGCTCAAATCGCGTGCTACAGTAACACGCGGTTTGCAAGCTGTCAGCAAACTCTTATCAACTTCCAGCAACTCTCCATCAGCTTTCGGTGGAAGTTCTATCAACCTTTCGGTGGATCTGTTGTCTTCAACATGATGTGCATGCAACTTGATGCTTGTTGTGTCCAGCTTCTGTCTTGCTGGTTCCAACAAGTTTATCACGTATATTGAAATGATAAAGAAAACTAAAAAAAATGATAATTATAATAATAATACAACTTCACATATTATATATTTATGGAAAATGAAAAGGAGATTAAAGTATGATTAAACGAGGACAAAATTTTCATAAAAAATCGTTTTGATAATAAATAGAAATAAAATAAAATAAGAGAGACCAGACGACATCATTTTGATGATAATTTTATCTTCATTACTCTATATTTATTGATTGGTGGTATCATATCATTCATATAACGATGGTACCAAAAAATCACTCATGATTTATGTTTTTTCATAATTGAGTGACTGTATAAAGAGAAACGCACGAAGTTAGTGGAAGTGAAAAGAAAGTGAGAATGTGAGATCAAGTACTTTATTTATATTTTATACAAAGTCACTTTTAGAATGTTCTTAGGTTTTATGAATTTAGATCCATTATTAATATATTTTGTGTTTAACTTTTATAGTATTCTGCCATGCGTGCATGTTTAATAATAGACGATTAAAATTTAATTACTTATAAATTTTTCTTTAATAACTGTCAATTAGAATTTATAAAAAATTGAGTACAAAATTCAGTTTAATACCGAATTTAAATATAGATTCGACACTGTGGTTAAAATGTACGTTGTTACCCCATTTTCAAAACTGTATAATTTAAGCTTGAAATGAATGGTATTGAAATATAGCTACTCAAAAAGACGAGTGTCGATAAATTTATTATTCATAAAGGAAATATTTATAATTAAAAAGATTTATAAAACTAATGAGATTACACCGACTGAAATACCATAAATACTATTCATATATGAAAACAAAAATACTGTAAATAAAAATACCACTCCACTCATATATAAGTAAACTAATACGATTGAAATAAGAAAACCTAAATAAATTAAATATGTCTAATTAAATAACGCTACATCAGAGAAAACTCTAACAAAAGGGATTTAGTACCAAAAGATTTTGGAACTTATTATTATTTTTTTAAAAAAAAAATCTTACATATGTACCAAAATTATAATTTTAGATATTGAGAGAGTCTAAATTGGTACATTTATAACACGACTAGCGATTTATTGAGTATATTTCAAAACTTTGTATCGATTAAAGGCGACATATATCTCTCCATGAAATTAAAGAAATATATTTTCAAGTAATATTTAAAGAGACATCATTACAAGAAACTGTTGGATTACTGATAGTAAATAAATAGCAACATATTTACGACAGAATTTTCATCGATAATTTAGCAATAGAATAGAAATATATATTGTTAAATGTGACGTCAATTATGGCTTCATATATTAGTAACAATAATTTACTAACAGAAGTAATCCAGTGACACCAATTTATGTTACAACTTACTTGTGATATAATATCGATGTAAGATTTATTGAAGAAAATATTCAGTTGATATTTTGATTAAATAAATTAAAATATATTACATACAATTTTGTATGCGGCAAAACGAAATTCGAAACTGCAAATATAAATATAAATATATATTATAGAATAAGAAATTAAATATCATATAAAATATGTGTAGGGGTAATTTTGGGATAAAATAAGAATAATAACGGTTAATGATAATATTGGGAATGATTTAAGAAAATTTTAATTACATTATATATAAGAACTCGATTTGTGGTCGAAGGTTTGATTCTGAAGAATGTCAGAGAAGCATAAATATATTTTTTTCAATTAATTTACCAACAGAGGAGCATTTAGCAAAAATATTTTTAAAATATTGGAGACAAATTACCAACAACATGTTGAGTATTTAGCAATGAAAATTCCATTGCTATTTCACTTATGGTAGAAAATCCTACGTTAAAAATTTAGAGAGAAACCGTTTAATGATGGAATATTGGAGACAAATTACCAACAACATAGCGACCATTTGGCGATGAAAATTACGTGCTTATTCACCGACGGATAAAAAATCATACGCTAAAAATTTAACTAAAAGTTATTTGTCAAAATTTTTATGTCGTAATATTTAATATTGATTATTGATATAAATTCGAAAGAGGTGATTTGATAACGAGATTTTCAACGATTTAAAAAAAAAATTCAATAAAAAAAGACATGAAATGTTTGTCAATAATCCCATTTTGTTATTGGATATATATATATATCTACACTATCATGCATTTGTGAGATGAGAATCTGCTATGAGACCCAAGGAGGGGACACAAACCATCCCCACTGTTAATCTACCTATCTTGCTTTAGTGACAAAGATTTTAGAACTATAGGGCCTCTGTTTTAGACATAAGATTAAAGCCGCAAAAAGAAAGCTCGAATTCACTTAATTAAGACGCCAAATTAAATTAATTGTAAAAGTTGAATTAGAAATGTTATTGTGATTTTATTACCACATATAAATGTATGTATTACTCAACTAATATAGTGATTATTAGTCGGATATCGTATCCTATGAAGACTAGCGTACTTAACTAATTTAGCTGGTTAAAG
Organism: Zanthoxylum bungeanum; assembly: GCA_019454045.1. Classification (NCBI taxonomy): domain Eukaryota; kingdom Viridiplantae; phylum Streptophyta; class Magnoliopsida; order Sapindales; family Rutaceae; genus Zanthoxylum; species Zanthoxylum bungeanum. The sequence goes on along the minus strand of SKCR01030463.1, from coordinate 70,233 downwards.
AGAAAGATTTATTAATCTAAAATTAACTTAAAAGTGAATAAAGAGAAAATAACTAACTTTGGAAAAACTTATATGATAGAATAATTTAGGGTTGTAACTTCACCTAAGCACGCAACCAATGAGTTCAAGTATTTTTCATTCAATTGAGTTGTTATTATGAATGATTAACCTAGAACACTAAACTATGTACAAGCCACTTTCGATGGTCAGGTAAATATATTCAGATTAAGCCAATTAATTTTATGTCTATGTTAATTAATTTAAATCAAATTTATTAAGGTCTGATTCTAATGTTGAATACACATGCCCTGCAGGTATATGTCTATCCTGTAAGAAAATCTATTCAAAAGAATGAGATCATGTGTTATTATTCTGAAATCTTAATCCAAATTTCCTCTATCGAGTTCCTAAGGATTTACTACGACTATTTTATTGTTTGCCAAACAATAAAATATGCATTCAATACACAGAGAATAATGAATAATTCAATAACAAACCCAAAAGAATAAAAATATGCAAATTGATTAGATAATGTGCTTAAGATCCATTACAACCATAGACTAATGATTTACCTACTCATGATATTCAATAAAAATAAGCTAATCATAGATACAAGAAAATAACTCATAAAGATAAAACTAGAGAGAAAAGAGAAAAACTATTGTTTGCAGTCTTCGCCTTCAATCTCCAGCACCAGTTAAAGCACTCGTCATTGTTTTACTCTAAGGGTTATTCTATGCTCTAAGACTCCAAAATTGTGTTAAGAACTCTCATTTGCAGTCTTCGCATTCAATCTTGTAACATCCCGCCAGAAGCATGATGCTACCGGCAGGAGACATGATTAACCAATCTCCATAAACCTCCAAATTTACAAAAAATCCGGCATGATGTATCCTAAAACTAAATAACCTGGATCTCAGTCTAGCACCAAAACGAACCTGAAATAAACATCATATATCAGAATGGACCTCAGGTCCACACCAACACATCAAATCATCACCTAAGAGCTCTGTGCCCATATAATCTATTAACACTCAAGAGCTCTGTGCCCACAATATCATAAGTAATCAAAACGTTTACTTAATACAAACGGTGTGCTCAGCACGACAAACAAAATAATAAATCAGATATCCTAAACTTCTAAACTTCTTCCATGACACTTGTGAGGGTGACTGCTGCTTGGGTGATCCGCGTCTCGAGCATGACTTCCAAAGATATTGTGGTTGACCAATCTGAAAGTCAACCTGCAAAACTAGCAAACTGATTTGGTGTGAGTTTTAAAAACTCAGTAAGTAACCATGCTAGTATCGCAACAAACAAGCCAAACATATACAACAACAAACAAATCTAACACCTCAATAGTTTATCAGAATTACTAAATTATTACAAGTTTAGATTTATCAACTTTTATTAACCTTTACATTTTACGATGAAAAATCTCATATATCCCAATTTACTAGCCAAACATTTGAATCTCATAAAGTATCATTCCAAACATCACAGAATAAGTCATTTCACATCGAATCCATTTCCATCATAGAAGACATGGAGTCAGATTTATCATGTTTTATTATCATGAAGCATCTTGTAAATGTCATCAAATCGATAAAATCAACATACTTCCTTCGAATCAAAACATACTTTCTTCTATTCAAAACTTACTTTCTTCTATTTGGTTATAGACTATCTTCAATACCAAAATAATCTTTCTTTAACCTTCTTTATTCACGATAACTTTACAATAACTTAACATTTGGGGTTCATTTGCATTCACACATTCCAAAGCACACTTCTTTTATATACATACAAATACAATTTCATAATTCTTACACATATACTTGTATAACATACCAATACAACTTAACAAACACGTTTTATAACCTTTGATATTCATATCGGTTTCAAATCATTTATTCATCTCACATAAGCATACACGATCTATACATATCATGAGTTCTACCAAACACATACATACACTCAAACATATTCACAATCATTATGCAAGCAACCACGAAGTACGCATAATAGTCGACACATCAAAGTTCACATCATCTAACAATACAAACATATGGCTGGTTTACACACACAATGCTCTTACAAGACTCATTACCTATTTTAGAATAAATATGAGATGAATTCCATCCGAACGGATTCCTTACCAGCTCGACTACTATATAACAATAACATCAACCAATTAAACATCCACACACATACATAAAAATCATTTGACACAAACTCATCACACGATCTCACATACACAAACACATACATGTCAAACATTGCTAACCATCTGAATCATCGTACACATACGCATATACATCAAACATATGAATATACCCATTATTTCAAATTTTCGATACCATAGCCTTTTACTGTCCTCATATCATTTACTTATCGATCAAACATACACCTACATATACAGATACAGATTTATAAATCATGACTTATTTCATTTACCGATCTTACATACTCATATTATCCATAGCTTATCATCACATACAAATATAAATACGTGTACCAATATTTATACATATACTTGTTCATTTACATATACATATACGTACCATTACACATTCATACACTTACATACATAAACACATGCATATAGACATTGAGCTCGTCAATTACTTGACTTTATAGCATGGCAATAACCAAAAATTCATACATGTGGTTGTCAATTATTTAACTATACACAATCTCGCACTTCTTTCTCAATATCATCTCTTATTCATTCTCGTCTTAATATATATATATAGATATAATATATATTATATATATATATATATATATATAATATATAATCAACATTCAAGTATTCATCGCATGTGTTACTTACATGAATTTGCGAGCACTCCAGATCATAGTCAATATGTCAACACAAATGATGAAATACCTTCAGAATCGTGATTTACGGAGTTCTCGACTAAACTACGAAAAAATCCTATATCTTTATGGAACAACCAAATCAAGTCCGTTTTCAACACTTTCAGTTTCAGTAATCTTAAAACATCATTACAAACTATTCCAAGCCACCGGTTCACCAAAATTCTCGGTTTACGTGTTTTAGAAAATCTTCTGAAAATGTTTGCGCAGATGCTATGGAATGGTCCTGAACCCTCCGAACCTAACCGGATTTATCCAAACATATTCGTAATATCATAAATAACTCATAACTATCATTAAAACCAAAACACATCTTTATACGTAAAAATCTATTTTTACTGAAAACTTACATATTCTATCAGATCGATCAAACTAGTTTCGTTTTCACTCGGATTCTACCGAATGCTCATAATCAATATATTAATACTCAAACGATTCATTTTATATCATTACGCTACTCTACAAAGCTACTAGATACATCCGAACATTTATCTATAAACTTGAAATTTGAAGATTTATACTGGGAGGTCTTACCAAGATTTCGAGGCCATATACGGACTCCAAACGATCCAATGAATACGCTAGAATCGATGAAATTTCGATCGGAGCTACTGTTCATCGTGGTTTCTATTCATATGAATCTTCTTTCCTCGTTTCGCGTGCAACCATGCCTAGAACGGAAAAATCTGTCATTGTCTACTTGTAGTACTATCTGAGAACTTCAATTCGTGAAACGAAGCGACGAGCCGGGATTGGGAAATTCACCAAGTGAGTCTCTCACCTCTCCCTCGCAGTTCGCCGGTATGTCGGGGCTGTCGCCGACCACCACAAGGCGGAGGGGTGGTCGGTGCACCCCTCTGGCGGTCGCTTCGGTAGGTGGTGGCCAGGAGGCCACCGGCGCGACCAGCAAACCAGAAACGTATTTTAGGGATGTAGGGGCGAGTGGGGGAATTAAGTTTCTTTTGACATTTTCGTGAATTATGAAATAATTTAAGGTATTTATAGAAAAGTTTCTGAAATTTACCTTAAGATCTTGTGACAATTAGGTCCATGTCGTTGGGATTTCTCAGAAATTCACATTTTTGAAGCCGCTCTGATGTAAATTTCGAAAGGTATTCAACAAGAAAGTTGTTCGTCTCGGAAAAATGAGTCTGATGGTTCAAGAATAAGCTCAATTAGAGTTCGTTTCCTAAATATATAGCCGAAACAAGAAATTTTTATGTGTTTAACAATATAAATAGAAATCGTGTTATCGGTCCTTGAAACCATACGTTTTTCAATACGACGAAACTTCACTTTAAAATATTTCGAATATTTTTTCAACATAAAACTCTGATTTTTTATTACCATCCTGTACCAAATCCTTAACTTTAATTCGGAAACCTTTCAACATTGTTCTTAAGAACTCGGGATATTACAAATCTCTAGCACCAGTTAAAGCACTTGTCTTTCCCTTACTCTAGGCATTCTTCTATACTCTAAGACTTCAAAATTATGTAATGAGGCTTGATAATAGGTTTTGGGACGAACTATTACATATTATGAGGTCTGGGGACTTTCCTCATCAAAAATGAAGTTCTGGACGAAGTAGGACTGAATTTCCTGTGTTACAATGAGCTCACATGCGTCGCGATGCCTCTTGGCAATTCATTGGTGCGTAACGACATGCCATAACTAGGTGTGTTCTGCCGTGATTTTCTTCATGTTCATGTTGAGACGTGCTTCCAGTATCAGGACGCGCTTTTGACTCTAAAAAATGACCCAAATAGCTCTAATTTTATCGTTTCATTCCTCGTTGAGTCCGGGTAAATCGTAATATGATTTTTACCTGCGAAATACACCCAAAACACAAAGCAAAGCGCTCATACAACTCGAAATACAAACAAAATACAAAATAAAATGGTGGGAATAATATATATATATATATATATAATATATAATATATATATATATATATTAATTGCTTATCACCACCCCCAAACTTAATATTTTGCTAGTCCTCGAGAAAAAAAAAGAAGAAAAAAAAATAAATAACAACTAAAAACTAATTAACCTAATCCATTTTCATAGGGATTATGATTGCATTTAGCGTATGCAACAAGCCTTTAAACCCCTAGACGTCCCTAGTGGATGAGTTATAGTCTCATGAGGGCTTACAACGACGACTCCTACAAACGTCATTTAACACACACATGGAATCACACAAAACTACAAAAAAATAAAAATAAAAACTAATAAAACAAAATAATCCTGGGAGTTACATTTAATATCGTCCTCAAAGAACGCAAAACCAAAGAACCTTCAAAGTACTTAACACAACTCAAATCCAAGTTCTTGAATAAATCATCTAAGCAAGACTCACAGTGTGTGTGTGTTGATGATGGTAAATCTATCACTATTTCCCACTCATTTAACCTAATATTTTGTATAGTTTCTTGAGTTTTTGTGAATATTTTGATGTGTTTTGTGTTATTTTGTAGATAAATAAAGTTTCAGCAGACCTCTGGAGGTGATTTGGGCCAAAACAGTGAAAATTGGACAAAAATGGGCATTTTGGTAATTCCCCCGCGTCGCGACGCCAAGACCTTCAGCGTCGAGACGCCTAATGTGCGCCGAACAGTGCTAACGTGCGCCGGGTCCACGTGTTAGAATCTGAGAAAAGTTTGACTTTGCTAACGTGCGTCGTGCCACGTGTCACCATCACAGCCGATCTGCTAACATGCGCCGTGCCACGTGTCAGCATCCTACGGTGCCGACAGTCACCATCGTCACGTGTGCCACGTCTCACTCCACGTCATTGCCACATCATCAGCCACATCACCAGGTTGACCAAGTCAAACTGCCACATCACCGCCACGTCATCATCAGCCAATCAGGAAGTGCCACGTGTCGCAATCCAACGGTGCCGACAGTCTCTTTCCCACGTGTCACCACGTCACCGCCACCTCACTGCCACATCAGCGCCACGTCAGCATCAATTATTGGCTATCTAATCCTTATATGACACGTGGTAGATAAGAATCTAGCCGACCAATCAGAAGCCGCCACGTGTCACAATAATTGAAGCCCAACCACTCGCCACATGTCACCTTATCCAGAATCTGCAATCGACGAACCAGAGCGTGCCACATCGACAGAGTCAGCGTAGCGACGCCAAAGCCTCAGCGTCGCGACGCCAGATGCCTATCCGCGCCTATAAATGAGCTCAAAATTTCAGTTTAGATGTACCACTCTCTCTCATCTCTTTGATGTAAAGAGAGAGTTTCTCTCTCTAATTTCTTTTAATTTTTAGTTTTTTAGTTTTTAGTTTTGTAATTAATTTTAATTACGTTTTGTAATAATAGTAATTTACTTATTTACTTGTTTTTTACTTTTTACAGTTTTTACTATTTACCATGAGGAGGTAACTTCCCCAACTAGGGTGAAAGGTAATTCTTTTACTACTGCTATTTAGATTAATCTCCCTTAAATATAATATATTCACTATTTAAAATATTGACTTAAAAAGGATACCGCCAGATTGGTCGGTTGGTAATTCATTTTAATCTGGTTTAAACCGGACTAATCAATGATACCGTGTAACACCCAGATAACCCGATGAATACTAAGTTAGGAATGGAATAATACTAATTATTTGATCATATGAAAGTGGATATTAGGCTCATCAAATTACTTTAAACTTATTCGAAAAATTCCTGTAGTACCGTTAAGAAAGTTATTTTAGGTTCAACACATACAGTCTTTAGTATTCGGACTGTAACTTTCTCATACGATATCTGATTTTTATGAATTTTATATCGTTGGAAAGCTAAGACCAGGACCTACAATTTTTACGTTTATATTTCTTAAAATTCGAATTTGAAATAGACTGAAAATGTAAATCAGATGCGGATGAACAGTGTCTAAGGACTGATTTGGGAAATCCTAAAGTTTTCAACATTTTCACCATTTATTATTTTAACATCTGCCCCTAGTATATAAGGGAACATTACCCTTCCACCCTTCACATTTTTTGAGAGGAAGGACGTGAGAGAGAGGAGGAAATTCAGAATCCTCTTTATTTCTTCAACCAAAATCATGTAATCCAAGCTTCAATCATCACATGCAAGCTTGGAAATGAGAAGAGGAAGCTTAGATAGTCTAGCTAGTGAAGAAATAAATGAAATCAAGGTGAGTTAAGCTTGACCCAAATCCTTGATATAATGGGTTTTGATTATTTGATGATTGTGGAGTGTTGATTGGATGTGTTTGAGGTTGTTTACATGACTATTATGCTTGAAAGTTAATAATTTGAAAACCCCCAAATTTAAGAAAACCCTAGACATGGATTACATTGGAATCCATGGAGTTTAATGTTGTAATTTGATGATTTGAGGATTAATGGATTGTGGCTTGGGTGATGGTAACATGTGTTTTGTTGGAAATTGATTTAGAGTTGAATTTATTTATTTTGTTCTAATATTGAAGTGTTAAAAAAATGCTTGTGTGAGGATGGTAAGGTTGGTTGATATTGTGTTGTGTTATATAAATGGTGAAGTTTGTGCACTTGACACACCAAGGTGTTTGATGAATTACAAGCTCATATTAAATTGTGAAATTGGTATGTTTGGGCAGTAAGTTTAATGAAGTCATATTCTGAACAAGTTATGATAATTCGATTGTATCTGGAGTTTTTGATGCCCAAATGATGAAGTGTAAATTATGGATAAACTAGATACATAAGGAGTAACATATCCAAAATTTAGAATTTTTGGACTTAAGATGAGACCGGAATGAATTTTTGAAGTTGGGCAATCTGCTGTCCATTTGCCCAGTTTTTTTTAGTTGCACAGCCCCTGAACTTGAGTCCATATCTTATGTTTCTGATATCAAAATTGAGAACCGTTAAAACCTACATAAACTAGATACATTATGGACCATTCTAGTAAAATTTTAGCTTCAGATTCATCTCCAATTAATCACAGTGAATTTTCAAAGTTAGACATCAAACTGTGAATTTTCTAACAATTAGTGAAATATAAGTTTCCACTACCGTATTTGTACAACTCCAAATCTAAGCCCGTTAAATCTTAGATACCATAGATTTCTCTAACACTCCATTAGATTAAGTATCCACGTATTGCATATTCTTTCATATGATATGAAATATTTTGAGTTATAAAGAAAGAAAATTAACGTTGTTTGACTTAGATCGACATCAGAACACTCGGAAGTCACATACATCGCATACCACATCTGAATTGTCATATCACTGTGAGTGGATACTTGTCTTTTATCTGGGAGTATTTATTTTCAGAATTTTTAATTATGATTTCAGATTACAATTTTGTGAATCTTGATTTGATGAATTTATATGTGAAATTGTGTTGAATTCAAGTGAGTTGAAAATTATGATTTGAACTTGGTTTCAGATTAATTGCTTTAATGAGGAAAATGATTTCAAAGATATGATTTTATGATTTTGGAGGCATGGGGGAAAACCCACCTCAGATGTAACTTGATACAGATATGGCATTGACGGACATGGAATTGACGGACATGGTATTGATGGGTAATCGTATTGATACCGGATATGACGTGTGCACACGGAATACAGGACTAGAGATGACAGATGCCTCTAGATCATGGGTATTGGGCTAGAGGGACTGTGAGTACAATGCCTCTAGACCGGATTTCAGAGACAGGTTGGTGGCACTGATAGCACCACTGTTTACTGGTTTAGTGGCTTGGGGGACTGTGCGTACAACGCCCCAAGACCACAGGATTATTGTACTGATGACCGATGATATTCTTACAGATGATTTTACATATGTTTATGAATGATTTTCACAAAGGTTTTGAAAAGAAAATCCTGACTTATATTTTATTGGATTCAGAGACAAACTTTTGAGACATGATTGAAGAGAATTGTTTATTAAAGGAGTTCTCAAGAGAACTCATGTTTTAAAGGAATCTCTTTAAATGTTTCAGAGCAGATATTTCTTGATATGATTTTGGTTTTAGAACCATGAAATTTTATAAAGTATTTCAATTATTTTTTGAACTATTCACTCACTAGGTCGTTCAAACGACCTAACCCCCCCCCCCCCCCCCCCCCCCCGCTCCCAGTGTTATTGTTTTGCAGAATCCCAGAGGACAAGCTCGAGAGGGCGGATACTGTTGGCAGTCACCTGGGTGTTGAGTCTACCAGATTGAGTCTAGAAGTCAGCATAGTCAAGGTCAAGTAAATATTGCATGACATATATTGCATAGTTTCAGTCATTGAGTGTGAGAATAACATCAGATTTGTAATGTAAAGTACATTTAAGTTCATTGTATGGAAACCTGAGATGTATTTCTATGAGTATTGAGTTAAGCATTGAACCATTTGCATAAACTTTGTTTGAAATGAGTATGACAGCATTGATCAGTCAGATTGATATGAGGCTTAGGGGATAGTACGGCCTATTCCATGCCGGTAACATCTCCCGAATTGGGGATGTTACAAAGATGGTATCAGAGCATGGTCTAGGGAGTCAGTGACTGTAGTGGGTAGAGTTTTGGGGTCTTGTATACGTAGTATGCCCGGGGTACTAGTATACTAGGCACTACCTCTCCAGTATCTGATCCTCGAGTACGTCTTCAATTCCATAAACAGGTTAGTAAGCTTTCCCAAGCTATTCAAATATTTTTCCTTATGAAAGTAACCATACTCTATATCCAAGTTGAGAATTATTCTATAGTGATTTTTATCTATTACCAGAAGTATAGGCAAGTTATGAGACCAGATAGTAAGTTTTGATATTATTCACTCAACATAGTGGGAAGAGAAATCTATGATATAAGTGAAAGGATGATCTACTTATGTTTAAAGCGACCAGAGACAGTAAGAGGTAGTGACACATGATAATAAGGAAAAATGTCAGAACTTAAAGGAGTGAGAGAAATATAGTAAGCTTGAGCAAGAGTATAATGTCGACTATGCCTAGGTAAGGTTTATTCTCTTCTACTAATAACTACTTTCTTATCGAAATTTTTTTTCTAGCTGATCTATTAGCTTTCAGCAGCACGTAATTATAAGATAATTTCCTGAATAACGTGGGGGAAGCCAGAAGAAACGAGAAGTAAATAATCAAGGTTAGTAGTAGAAGTTCTAATGAACTTCAGATATGAAAAGGAAGTAGAGATTTTAAACATTCTAATCAAACTAATAAGCACATAAAATGAATGACATAAGGAAAATTGATTAGATATCGTTGTTAAGGAACTAGATTTAGATTAGATCTAAGTAATTTAGATATAAAACCTCTTGATGACTCCAGTTAAGGGAATCGTTTTGACGGAGTTCGTTTCACACCTATCTTATGCGAGCAATAGACACTATCAGGGTATAGAATACCAGAACCAAGACAATGATGTCGATACCTGCTGGGACATAAGATGTTTGTTCCAGCCTTTCCCAGAATATATATATAATTGGAAATAATTGTGAACAAAGATGAGGATTATATACCCTAGAATAAACCAATTGGAAAAGATATAGAGAAGCTTCTGGAATTAACTAGATATCAGGGAATTTGATACAAGATTTCATGGACAAGTGTGTAGTACCAATAAAAAAATTTTATAAATTAGACCAATGCTAGTAGGATTCATGTAAAGTTGAAAGAATAAATCCATGGGGTTTGAGATACTCAAGAGTCAACCAGAGTACAATTACAAGTCAAAAGATTAAATAGTATAGTTGTAATTTATAGCATGAAAATACAATAGAGATATATATGTTGTACTCCCTAAGAGTGAATTACCATTAATCTAGCAGCATAGTCTGAGGCTAAGAGATAGAATATAAACACAATAATGAAGGATACATAAGATAAGGAGAAAGATGATACAACATAAGGATAGTAAAGCTAAGAAGATCTTGGAACAGTTTATAAAAGTTATGGAATACAGAAAATGAAGGAGTGGATGTAGACCCCAATAAAGTGAATGATATTTTTTTCCTAGAGCCTTTACTATAGCCAGGGTGTAGTCTATTAACTAGATTATCATTCAAGCTTGGGTATTAATAGCAACGTGTATCCCCATATTCTTATGAAAGGTATATAGATACCCCAACTTCGATACTAATAAGGAATTACACAAGTAATGAGAGTATCTTACAGGATAGACGGATCATAAGACAACTGGATAGTTGAACGGGGAAATCTAAGAGAATTAAAACTATTAACCTAATCCATTTTCATAGGGATTATGATTTCATTTAGTGTATGCAACAAGCCTTTAAACCCCTAGACGTCCCTAGTGGATGAGTTATACTCTCGTGAGGGCTTTACAGCGACGACTCCTACAACGTCATTTAACACACACATGGAATCACACAAAACAACAAAAAAAATAAAAATAAAAACTAATAAAACAAAATAATCTTGGGAGTTACATTTAATATCGTCCTCAAAGAACGCGAAACCAAAGAACCTTCAAAGTACTTAACACAACTCAAATCCAAGTTCTTGAATAAATCATCTAAGCAAGACTCACAGTGTGTGTGTGTGTTGATGAGTGGTAAATCTATCACTATTTCCCACTCATTTAACCTAATATTTTGTATAGTTTCTTGAGTTTTGTGAATATTTTGATTTGTTTTGTGTTATTTTGTAGATAAATAAAGTTTCAGGACACTCTAGAGGTGATTTGGGCCAAATCAGTGAAAATTGGACAAAAATGGGCATTTTGGTAATTCCCCGCGTCACGATGCCAAGACCTTCAGCGTCGAGACGCCTAACGTGTGCTGAACAGTGCTAACATGCGCCGGGTCCACGTGTCAGAATCTGAGAAAAGTTTGACTTTTCTAACGTGCGTCGTGCCACGTGTCACCATCACAGCCGATCTGCTAACATACGTCGTGTCATGTGTCAGCATCCTACGGTGCCGATAGTCACCATCACCACGTGTGCCACGTGTCACTCCACATCATTGACAAGTCATCATCCACATCACCAGGTAGACCAAGTCAAGCTGCCACCTCACCGCCACGTCATCATCAGCCAATCAAGAAGTGCCACGTGTCACAATCCTATGGTGCCGACAGTCTCTTTCCCACGTGTCACCACGTCACCGCCACCTCACTTCCACGTCAGTGCCACGTCAGCATCAATTATTGGCTATCTAATCCTTATCTGACATGTGGCAGATAAGAATCTAGCCGACCAATCAGAAGCCGCCATGTGTCATAATAATTGAAGCCCAACCACTCGCCATGTGTCACCTTATCCAGAATCTGCAACCGACGAACCAGAGCGTGCCACATCGACAGAAGTCAGCGTAGCGACGCCAAAGGCCTCAGCGTCGTGACGCCAGATGCCTATCCGCGCCTATAAATTGAGCTCGAAATTTCAGTTTTAGATGTACCACTCTCTCTCATCTATTTGATGTAAAGATAGAGTTTCTCTCTCTACTTTCTTTTAATTTTTAGTTTTTTAGTTTTTAGTTTGGTAATTAATTTTAATTACGTTTTGTAATAATAGTAATTTACTTATTTTTTACTTTTTTTACATTTTTACTATTTACCATGAGGAGGTAACTACCCCAGCTAGGGTGAAAGGTAATTCTTTTACTATTGCATTTAGATTAATCTCCCTTAAATATAATATATTCACTATTTAAAATATTGACTTAAAAAGGATACCGCCAGATTGGTCGGTTGGTAATTCATTTTAATCTGGTTTAAACCTGACTAATCAAGGATACCGCCAGATTGGTCGGTTGGTAATTAAATTTTCTTACCGCCTATATGGCAGGTTCATGGACAAATCATACCGCCTTTATGGCTGGCCGGACTTAATTTGAATTAATCAGGTTACCGCCTATATGGCTGGTTGGTAATATTATCACAAGTTTATATATTATTTTATGGGAGATATCTAAAATAGTAAATAGTAAAAAGTAATTTCTTTTACCTTAGCATTTTATTTTATTGTAATTTACTTTTCAGTATTTACTTTACCGCATTTACTATTTCGCATTTTTTATGGCTTTTACTTTTAAGTTTTTACTAGCCCTAGCCATGTGTCATAACTAAGTTAGTTATCTAGGGTTGTGATGAATTTCAATATCACCGGTTTATAAGGGTTAGATTATAGTTTGGGTAATATAAAGATTTATTTATTGAGTCTTAATCTTAATGCTTTTTATTAACTGGCCATTAATAAAATTGATTAGGTAAACTTAAAATGAACTAGACATAGGGATTTTAAGTTTGAGACCTTAGACTCAATAGCCCACGATCTCCTTGAGGATAAATAACCTTTTATAGATTTCCTTACAGGATAGGAATATACCTGTCGGGTGGGGGTAGCCATAATTGGAACTTAAACTTAATGAATCCAGATAATTTGGTTGACATAGACATATGATTCAATTGGGTTAAACTGAGTATTTGTGTCTGACCATCGACAGAGGCTTTCACATAATTTAGTGTTCCAGGTTAATAAATCAATATATTACCTAGCTATAAGATAACCACTTCATCTTTAAATAATATTGGAAAGATTCACAACCCTAGATAGTTTTTAATATTGAATTTTCTTAAAATCTACTTTCGAACAATTTTATTTACTTGCTTTTAAATTTAGAATCGTCACCATTTCAAATCAATCAAACAACCTATTAGATACTAGTAATCATTTGACCTCATAAAATTAATAGCTTAGGTATTAAGTCCTCGTGGGATCGATATTTTTATACTACTTGAACGATACGTGCGCTTGCGTTATACGTGTGTGTTTACGCTGGTCATGTGTGTGAAACGATCCGGTCACAGCTCGAATCCTAAATAAGTCGACTCAGTGATTTCATCTAAAAATCATCATCTGATGGGTCAAACCAACCTAAATATCTCAAAAGTGCTCTTTATTTGCATATTGAGCTCGATATGATATGATTTCTCTTTTTCTTTATCTTTTGACTTACATATCCTTGAAGGTAGCATTTCTCCTCATTGTGGTCCTAAGACTCACCGATGGGTATCTTCACGCTTATCAGTTATATGTGGTTTATCTCTTTTTGTTTAAAGTATTTTTTCTTCTATTTTCAACATTTTTTAAAAAATATCTTTCTTCGGCTCTAGCCATACTATATACCATAAATAATTACAAACAAAAATAGATATATAAGCAAATGGTCATTCATCTTCAAATAATTTCCTCAACTAGTCACTTTGTCAACTACATAGGTTCATACTGCAAGAAACCTATTTTTAAGTGCTTAAGAGTCTAACCTAGATCACCTACTCAATGCATTAGATAAAAGTCAATTGAACACTTATCGTTTCTAAGATTTTATCTTAAGGTAAACAAACTCATCGTTAGACTATGCTTCACTACTTATGACTTCAATTTTCAATTTTTGTTTTTTTTAAAAAACTTTTATTATTTTTATAAATAAATAAATAGCAGGACTAACGCTAACATGCACACCCCAACTTAAAATATGCATTGTCCTCAATGTAAAATAAGCATGAAGAATAAGAATGAGGAGCAACATTACAGAGCATGGGGGTATCAATCTGTTGCGCCAGTAGGTCCCTGATGAGCGGAAAATATATCAATATTTACCGCCCCTTTTATTTAATATTTTGTTTAGTTTCTCGGGTTTGATGAACGTTTTGATGTGTTTTAGTTTATTTTGCAGATAAAATAATATCGGGACACAATGAAATCATTTAGGATGAAATGTGGGTCAAATAAGGGCAAACATTGGACTTGACATATTAATTTTGGAGATTGGAAACATGAAAGGGCGTTTTAACGAAGTGCAGTTTTGGAAATTCCAATTTTGCGCATCTGTCATATTATGGGCATAACCTTTTACTCCGATATCGGATTGAGCTGATTCAAGTTCCAGATTAAAGGAGAATCAAAGATATACAACTTTTAAAGACAAAATAATTTCGATTCTGAATATTTCAAGCCCGAAATTGATGAACCATCCAGAAGTGTGTTGTGTGTAATTATTAAAGTCATTTTCAATCATTTTCAAAGCAAAAAAATAAATTAATAATAAATAATAAAATTATCAAATCACCACCAAACATGATAAGCAATTAGTGGAGCAATTAATAATGGATTTGGTGGAGCAATTAGTGGAGCAATTAATAATGGATCTGGTGGATGATTTGATGGAGGCAAAATTTTGCCTATAAATAACAAGCCATTTCATTTGTAAATTCATACTTTCTTTTAAGGAATTCCTTAAGAATACTAAGAAGATTGTATCTTGTTTGTTTATTTATAGTTTCAGTAATTAATTTCCGCTTTCGCACCTTCTTTTCTTTACTTTTCAGTTTTTTACTTTCTGCAATTTACTTTACTACGCACATACTTTTCTTTCTTTAATTTTCAGTTTTTTACTTTTCAGTAATGAGGAGGTAACTCCCCTTTGCTGGGGTAAAAGGTAAAACTTTTATTACTAATATTTAGATTCATCTCCTTAATTATAATATAAACTAGTTAAAACCTGACTTAACGAGGATACCGCCATATTGGTCGGTTGGTAATTATTTAAATTGATTTTAACCTGACTAACTGGATACCGCCTGATTGGTTAGTTGGTAATTAAGTATTAATTTGACTTAATCTGGATACCGCTTATATGACTGGTAGGTAATTATCATGCAAAGTTAATATATTATATTAAGGGAGATATCTAAAATAGAAGTAATAATTGGATCCTTTTACCTCAGCATTTTCTTTTATTGTACTTTTACTTTATTTACTTTTTAGCAATTTACTTTCAGCATTTACTTTTCAGATTTACTTTCATCAACATTTACTTTTCAGCAATTTACTTTTCAGCAATTTACTTTCAGTATTTACTTTTCAGTATTTACTTTCAGCATTTACTTTTCAGCATTTAATTTTCAGTATTTAATTTCAGCATTTACTTTCCGTCATTTACTTTTCAGCAATTTACTTTTCAGCATTTTACTTTATGTCTTTTATTTTATTTAAGTTTTTACTAGTCCTAGTTATGTGTCGTAACTAAGTTAGTTATCTGGGGTTGTGATGAAATCCAATATCATCAGTTTATAAGGGGTTATTTTATAGTTTGGGTAATTTAAAGGTTTACTTATTAAGTCTTAAGCTTAATGCGTCTTGTTAATTGGCCACTAATAAGATTGATATGCTAAATCTAAAATAAACTTGACAAAGGAATGTTAGGTTTCAGCCTTAGACTTAATAGCCCATGATCTTCCTTGAGAATAGATAACCCTTTAATAGATTTCCTTACATGATAGACATATACCTGTCGGGCGGGGTAGCCATAATTGGAACTTAAACTTAATGAATCCAGGTAATTTGGTTGACATAGACATATGGTTCAATTGGTTATACTGGGTATTTGTGTCTGACCATCGACAGAGGCTTTCGTATAATTTAGTGTTCCAGGTTAGTAAACTGATTTATTACACAAACATGAAATAACTACTTCATCTTTAAAAGTTATTAGAAAGATTCACAACCCTAGATAGTTTCCTAATATTGAATTTTCTTAAACCTACTTTCGTGCAATTTTATTTACTTGTTTTTAAATTTAGAATCATCATCATTTCAAATCAATCAAACAACCTGTTAGATACTAGTAATCATTTGACCTCATAAAATTAATAGATTAGGTATTAAGTCCTCGTGGGATCGATACTTTTATACTACTTGAACGATACGTGCGCTTGCGTTATACGTGTGTATTACGCACCGGTCAAGTTTTTGGCGCTGTTGTCGGGGACTTATTTATCTTTCACTATTAGTTTTGGGGTTAGATACGTTACTTGTATCTAATTTCTTTTTACTTATTGTTTTTGTTTTCTTGTGTTTCAGGTTCTCAGAATTTACATGAGACGAACTAGAAGCTTTGAACTCCGACCGCTTGACCCAGAAATTGAAAGAACCATCAGATATTTGAGAAGGGAAAGGCGAGAAGGCCAAAAAGCTTTAGTCAACATGGAACCTGAACCTTTGGAAGTTGCACCACTGATTCCCATTCGAGACAGAACCATTCCGGTGGTTGACGGACTCATTTCTTGTATTGTACTTCCTCCCTTACTAGCAAATGCGGGTGACATCAAAACATGCATCCAGATGATTCAGCAGTCAGTACAGTTTGGGGGAAATGCAACTGAAGATCCCAATTCCCACATCAGCAACTTCCTGGAATTTTTGGTACTTTCAATTACAACCGAGCAGCTGAATAAGCAATAGACTGCTGGTTTTTTCCATATTCCCTGAAGACAGAGCTAAAGCTTGGCTACATTCGTTACCAGCAGGTTCCATCACAACTTGGAACACTCTAGCCACCAAATTCCTTTTGCAAAGTACTTTCCACCAGCCAGAACTGCAAAGTTGAGGAATGACATCACATCCTTCGTGCAACAAGATTCAGAATCCCTTTGCGAAGCTTGGGAAGATTCAAAGATTTACTCCGGAAATGTCCTCATCATGAGATCGCAAAGTGGCTACAAGTCCAAACCTTCTACAATGGACTTTCTAGAATAATGAGAACCATAATTGATGCTGCTGCAAGGGTGGGGATCTTTGATGGAAAAATGAGAAGATCAGGCCTGGGACTTAATTGAAGAAATGGCCAACAACGATTCTTTATGGCCAACAAAAGGAGCATGATCCAAAGAATTGTAGGAATTTATGAAGTTGGAGCCAACACAACATTGAATTCCAAGCTAGATCAGATTTGCAAAAATCTGGAAACTCTTAACATGAAGATTAATGGTGGATCCACAAGTTCACCATTTAGAGGAGCACCTGAGTCAGAATCTTTCAACCAACATAAAGAAACGGTGAATTATGTCAACAATTTCAACAGACATGGGAACAATCCATATTCGAACATCTACAACCCAGGGTGGAGGAATCATCCCAATTTCGTATGGAGCAACAATTCAGGGCAAATGAACAACCCACCACCCGGATTCCAACAACATAACAAAGGTCAGAAGCAGGCAAATGAATCAGTAATAACAGAAGTGTTGATCTACTTGAAAAATATAGAAGCAAAACACGACTCTCAAGCAACAAGATATGATGCTATGTTTCAATGCCAAACATCATTAATTCAAAGTCAATCAGCTTCTATTAAAGCACTGGAGAATCAAATTGGACAACTGGCCAATGCTCGGAGTTACAGACCGCCAACTAACCTTCGTAGCAACACTGAACCAAATCCGAGGAACATAGGGAATGAGCAGTGTCATGCCATCATGTTAAAAAGCGGTACTGAAATCAACAAAGATGTTGGAGCCAAAACAACTGCTGAGGAAGTTCCAAAAGAAAAAAAGCAACAGATGGAGGAAATATAAGCAAAGGAAAAAGAACAGATCACTTCACCTCCACCTTTTTCCTCAGAGTCTTCAGAAGAATAAACTGGACAAGCAGTTAGCTCGATTCTTGGAGGTGTTCAAAAAGCTGCATATCAACATTCCATTTGCAGAAGCGTTGGAACAAATGCCTAGCTATGCCAAATTCATGAAAGACATTCTTTCACGAAAATGGAGATTGGGAGATTATGAGACAATAGCATTATTAGAAGAATGCAGCGCCATCATTCAGAGAAAACTTCCTCCAAAGTTGAAAGATCCTGGCAGTTTCATTGTTCCTTGCACAATAGGAGAACATGACTTCGGTAAGGCTCTGTGTGATCTAGGTGCGAGTGTTAACTTGATGCATTTTTCTATTTTCAGGAAATTACATATTGGAGAAACAATGTCAACTTCAGTCTCTCTACAACTTGTTGATAGAATGCTCGTATTTCCAATAGGCGTAGCTGAGGATGTGCTGGTCAAGGTTGAAAAATTCATTTTCCCAGCAGATTTTATTATCATTGATATGGAGGAAGACGCAGACGTGCCAATCATCCTCGGGAGACCATTCTTGGCTACAGGTCGAACCATTATTGATGCACAAAAAGGAGAACTAACCATTAGGGTACAGGACCAAGAAGTAACATTCAATGATTTTAAAGCCATGAAATTCCCGAATGACGAGATGGGATGTGTTTAGACTTGATGTGATAATAGTACCATCCAGACCTTCAATGCAATGCAAAGTTCTGCTGACAAACTTAAAGCATGTCAATTACCTATGGCCCTGAAGATAAAGTGCACTGCGTACTGAAGAAGCCTATTCTTGCACTACAAGTAACAGAAGAGAAAAATTCCACCACGCTCAACGAATTGGAGGAATTTCACATTCAGCCTTTTGAGGATGCCAAATTGTACAAAGAAAAGGCAAGGAAAAGACATGATGAGAAGTTAGTGCGCATACAACTAGAACCAGGGCAGAAGGTACTGTTAAACAAATCAATGGTGAAATTCTTCCCATGGAAGCCAAAATCATGGTGGTCAGGTCCATTTGTGATCACCAAAGTTTTACCAGATAGAGCCGTTGAGATACATGATCCTGACTCCAACAAAACATTCAAGGTTAAAAACAAGCGTGTCAAACACTACTGGGGAGAATCATTTGAGTGACAAAAAGAAAGTGTCACATTTTTAGATCCAGCCTAACATTCGAGAAGTCACGTCTAGCTGTCGACGTAAACTTAGCGCTTGCAGGGAGGCAACCCATGCAATTTGTGTATATATTATGATCTGGTGTGTTTTATTTTTGTGTGTTTAATTTTTACAGGTAAAGTCATTTCAGGATGGAAGAAGCTCTCGCAAATCTTCGCAAGCAATTTCCTTCTCTCCCTCAAAAATCTCTGATGAAAGTTTACAAAGCTCGCTTGGAAATGATGAGACTACTAACAATCCATGGTGTTCCTAATGATATTCGTTGGGTAATTGAAGCACGGGTCCGATTGGCAGGTGAGTCTTCTGACTCTTTTATTTCACATCTGTCTGGTTTTGGAAGAAGCACATATGCAAAGAAACGTAGAGCTAAGCATATGGGTGTTTGTTACAAATGTGCACACTGGAATTGCAATACTCGTTGTCGTTCTTTAGGAATGGTGTCTGATAATCGCGAAGACAAAATTAAATTCATTAAGGATAGCTTGAGTAAGGAGTCTGTAGATAATATATCTTCGACTCTTGAGACACATCCCAGTGGATATGTTCATATAGCCATTCGCAAATTGCATACACAATTTCAAATAGAAATACAACAATTAAGTCTTGGGAATCTGACTCAAAAAGACCATGTTTGCCAATTTATAAGAAAATTGGATGGGAAGCTTGTCCCTGACGCATAGACGTCAATCAAGCCGCTACTTTTCTTGTACATATTATATCTCTTTGTCTTTTCCTAATAATTGTGATTTGTTTTGTTATTTTCTTTTACTTTCTCCGACAGGATCCAGATCTTTTTTACTATCACGATTTATTTTACCGTTAACTAATAATTGTCATTTGGCAGGTTCTAGTGCTATATTTTACTCACCCTTTTCAGGTATTATAAATTCAACTCATCATTGCACTTTTGAAGACATCCAGAGTAAAACATGGAAGCCACTTCAAGAAGACGAGTTGAAAACATCTGTGTGTTTTGCGGTACTAGTGTTGGTGTTAAGCCACAATACGTAGAGGCAGCACATGAATTGGGTTGAGTCTAAGCAGCAAGGAATATGCACTTAGTATATGGCGGAGGCAATCTTGGACTTATGGGGATCGTTTCAAAAGTTGTACAGGAATGAGGTAGTCACGTTTTGGGAATCATTCCAAAACCCTTGGCGGAGGCAAATCTTATTGGACCATCAAACGGAGAAGAGCTAATTGTGCCAGGTATGTCTAAACGACTGGTAGAAATGATTAACCGTGTTGATGCTTTTATTGCTTTGCCAGGTGGCTTGGGTATATTGGAGGAAATTTTTACTGTTTATCTTGGGTGAACCTGAACATACACCAGAAACCGCTTGGATTGTACAACGTGAAGGATTTTATGATTTTCTTTGTGTGTTTCTTGATGATGCCCGGAGAAATGGGTTTGTGTCAAAACCTTTAAAAGAACTCATCTTCACTGCCAGAACTGCTCAGGATCTAATTGACCAAATCTTAGCCTATGAACCACAAGTTGACCCTATCCTTTCAAAGATAAATTGGTCCGAGGACGATCGTGGTAAGAGGCGTTGGGGACAATGTCCTATTTAGGTTTGGGGGAGGAAATTAGTTGATTAGTATCTTGTTTTTAGTTGTGTGTTGTTTTTATTTTTAGGCCAAATTTTTTCGAAAAATACAAAAAAAATGAAAATTTTTCAAAAATTACAAAATATTTTGCGTTTTTGTGTTTTTATTTTGACTAAAAAGGTGAAATTGGTAAGAGATAACTGAGTAAGGAGTTTCCACTCCTGAGACGTATTTCAAACCTATTTTCGAAACAAGTTAATTTTTGTTTATTTCATTTTGAATTATTTAATTGTGAATTCTCCATAAAATTGACTAAAACGGTTCTTCATATGCCTAGTTAGCAGGTATTATCAACATGCATGGTAACATACGGACATGAGCTATAATTGAAAAGTTTGTAATATTCAGTGCTCTAGTTTAATTGGAGGAAGCATCTATGAAAAGCATTGGAATAAAATAAAAAATGTATGAGATCCGAGTTATTAAGTCCGTAGGGGTGTTTTAACACCTAGTGCCCTAAAACCAACTGGTTTGGGAGTCACTGGCCCAAAGCTCGCTACATGGATCAAAGATGCTGCAAAAATATATATATCTGAAGTCTGAGTAATTAAGTCTGTAGGGGTGCCTTGACACCTGGTGCCCTAAAGCCAACAGATTTGGGAGCCACCGACCCAACACTCGCTACATAGATGGAAGATATTGTATATAAATAAATAAATAAATAAAATCAAAAAATCAAAGAAAAATAAAAAAAATGAGAAAAATTATTCCACTCCACTGCTACAAAAAGTGTGAATTCTGATAAAACTTTAGGACAAAAATATTATTCTCTTATCAACTGCACTTATGACTGTTGTGGGCAAAAATGAGTTGATTAATATTTTTGTCGGCTTTGCATATGGAGAATGGTAATTATAATCGGAGAATTTACTTATTCAGTAATTTAGAAAAAAAAGAAAACAACTAGTAACTTGGAGTAGAAGTTTCACCTAATTAGTCACTAACTTCTTTATTCTATTTTCTCCTGTCTTTTTGCTTTTGTGTGCATTAGTTTTATTATCTTTTTACTTTTGTAAAACATTTGTGGGTATCGTTGTTGTAAGCCCTCACGAGACTATAACTCGTCCACTAGGGACACATAGGGGTTTAAAAGGCTTGTTGCATATGCTAAATGCAACTGTGATCCCTACGAAAGTGGCTTAGTTTAATTTTAATTGTTTATTGTATTTTATTTTGTTGTTTTGCTCCAGGACTAGCAAAATGTTAGGTTTGGGGGTGTGATGAGCGGAAAATATATCAATATTTACCGCCCCTTTTACTTAATATTTTGTTTAGTTTCTCGGGTTTGATGAACGTTTTGATGTGTTTTAGTTTATTTTGCAGATAAAATAATATTGGGACACAATGAAATTATTTAGGACGAAATGTGGGTCAAATAAGGGCAAAAATTGGACTTGACATATTAATTTTGGAGATCGGAAACTTGAAAGGGCGTTTTAACGAAGTGCAGTTTTGGAAATTCCAATTTTGCGTATCTATTGTATTATGGGCATAACCATTTACTCTGATATCGGATTGAGCTGATTCAAGTTCCAGATTAAAGAAGACTCAAAGATTTACAACTTTAAAAGACAAAATAATTTCGAATTCTGAAGATTTCATGCCCGAAATTAATGAACCATCCAGAAGTGTGTTGTGTGTAATTATTAAAGTCATTTTCAATCATTTTCAAAGCAAAAAAATAAATTAATAAATAAGTAATAAAAATTATCAAATCACCACCAAACATGATAAGCAATTAGTGGAGCAATTAATAATGGATTTGGTGGAGTAATTAGTGGAGCAATTAATAATGGATTTGGTGGATGATTTGATGGAGGAAAAATTTTGCCTATAAATACCAAGTCATTTCATTTGTAAATTCATACTTTCTTCTAAGGAATTCCTTAAGAATACTAAGAAGATTGTATCTTGTTTGTTTATTTACAGCTTTTAGTAATTAATTTCCGCTTTCGCACTTTCTTTTCTTTACTTTTCAGTTTTTACTTTCTGCAATTTACTTTTACGCACAGTACTTTTCTTTCTTTAATTTTCAGTTTTTTACTTTTCAGTAATGAGGAGGTAACTCCCCTTTACTGGGGTAAAGGTAAAACTTTTATTACTAATATTTAGATTAATCTCCCTTAATTATAATAAATAAACTAGTTAAAACCTGACTTAACGAGGATACCGCCATATTGGTCTGTTGGTAATTATTTAATTGGTTTTAACCTAACTAAACTGGATACCACCTGATTGGTCGGTTGGTAATTAAGTATTAATTTGATTTAATCTGGATACCGCCTATATGGATGGTTGGTAATTATCATGCAAAGTTAATATATTATATTAAGGGAGATATCTAAAATAGAAGTAATAAAATTGGATCATTTTACCTCAGCATTTTCTTTTATTGTACTTTTACTTTATTTACTTTTCAGCAATTTACTTTCAGCATTTACTTTTCAGCAATTTACTTTCAGTATTTACTTTTCAATAATTTACTTTTCAACATTTAATTTTCAGTATTTAGTTTCAGCATTTACTTTCTGTCATTTACTTTTCAGCAATTTACTTTCAGCATTTACTTTATGTCTTTTATTTTATTTAAGTACTTACTAGCCCTAGTTATGTGTCGTAACTAAGTTAGTTATCTGGGGTTGTGATGAAATCCAATATCACTGGTTTATAAGAGGTTATTTTATAGTTTGGGTAATTTAAAGGTTTACTTATTAAGTCTTAAGCTTAATGCGTCTTGTTAATTGGCCACTAATAAGATTGATATGGTAAATCTAAAATAAACTTGACAAAGGAATTTTAGGTTTCAGCCTTAGACTTAATAGTCCACGATCTTCCTTGAGGATAGATAACCCTTTAATAGATTTCTTTACAGGATAGACATATACATGTCGGGCGGGGGTAGCCATAATTGGAACTTAAACTTAATGAATCCAAGTAATTTGGTTGACATAGACATATGGTTCAATTGGGTTATACTGGGTATTTGCGTTTGACCATCGACAGAGGCTTTCGCATAATTTAGTGTTCCAGGTTAGTAAACTGATTTGTTACACAAACCTGAAATAACCGCTTCATATTTTAAAGGATATTAGAAAGATTCACAACCCTAGATAGTTTCCTAATATTGAATTTTCTTAAACCTACTTTCGTGCAATTTTATTTACTTGTTTTTAAATTTAGAATCATCACCATTTCAAATCAATCAAACAACCTGTTAGATACTAGTAATCATTTGACCTCATAAAATTAATAGATTAGGTATTAAGTCCTCGTGGGATCGATACTTTCATACTACTTGAAAGATACGTGCGATTGCGTTATACGTGTGTGTTTACGCACCAGTCAGTCCCCGCGTCAAGACGCATGATGATGTGCATCGCGACATGTAAGGTTGCCAACTCTCTACCTCAATTTTGAACTGCAACATGTCACAACGCCCCAGGTAGTGATGCGACGCGCGTCTGATTTAGCTACTAGTTAGACTTTGGCTACGTGAACTGTTTGGGTTGATCCAGTACCTACATAAATACACATGCAAATTATTAAACACGCAATTAGCATACAATAAAATAAAATAAAAATAAATACACAAAAATAAAACGTGTGTTGCCTCATCGCTAGCACTAAGTTTAACGTCTTCAGCCAGACGTGACCACCCAAATCCTCATAGTGGCTTCAATGCGATTGATTTATAGACGCCCATTCACAGTTGCACGCCCTTTCCTTCTATGTGGTAGGATATACTTGAACTGACTTGATCGGGCCTGCTTATCTTAATCTACCACTCTTACCCATGCTTGTTTTCCTTTATTAGTTGCTACAATGATTGCTTTTGCTAATGACACTTGCACATTTCATTTTGATGGATTGAGGTCTGACGGCTTCAGTGGTGTAGTGATATGATGCATTGCTGTGTTAAACTGATGACACAATATCGCTAGGCTGTAGTGCCCGTCATGTATATCTGCCTTGAAAGCCACATATACCACTGTTTCATCATTCACCTTATCTATTTGCCTCTTCGTTCTCGTTTCCCTTTCATTTTCCATTGGCTCCATTAAAGCTTTATTTTCTGGAATTCATTGGTCTCATACAAGGTCAAACATCTTGACACCATCTCCTCTCCATTCACTCGGAAGGTTATGAGGCAATGTTGTACATCTACTATTCCTCATGTTGTTGCTGGAAAAGGTCTTCCAAATATGCAGGGTATGTCAACATTTTCCTTTATGTTCAGAATAATGAAATCTGTTGGAAGCTCAAAATCCCCACCTTTACCATCAAATCTACTATCTTCCATTTAGGATTCTTGATGGTTCTGTCAGCAAATTACAAGGTCGTGGGAGTGGGCTTCAGCTCATGATATTCCAATCTTTTTTCCATAGGCAGCGGCATTAGATTGATCTTTGACCCTAAGTTGCATAATGCTTTTGACTCGTAATCCGTAATGGTGCAGCCTACACGCCAGGATCCTTACATTTAGTTTTCGTTACCCTTTGCAATATGACACTACACACCTTTGTGAGTCTTTCTTCTTTAACATTGTTGCTCATGAGCGACGTTGTCGCTCTATTTTTCTGCTTCTCTATAGATTCCTTCAGTTCCTTCTTCGCCATAAGCCTAGTTGGGAATAAAGGCTGAAATTTAAGTCTCAAGCAAAGAGAAGCATCAAGGGAATTTATGCACTCGGGAATTTCATCTTTGAAGCTCTTTGTCATACATATATGTAATGGACGCATACTCTACTCCTTTACAGCTGACTGAGATAGCATTGCATAATTCTTTTCCTACCCTAATAGGTTTGTCATCTGTGTCACTTGCTCAAGCTCTTTGTGTCCTCTAACTTTGATTAATCGCAAGTTATCCAATTTGGGTTTCCAGTGATCGTAATGAGGCTACTCCAGTATTGTTCACAATCTACATACTGAGGATCTCTATAAATTTTCAGATTTGGTCTAGCTTTGTATTCATCGCTGTGTTTCGCTTTAACCCATGGACTGCTACTCCTTACTGCTAAATACTCCTTTCAATTGGCCATATGGAGTTGTTATTAGCCATCTCTTCCAGTAGATCCCATGCAATATTCTCATATTTAGCCATTAGTGCACCTCCAACTGCTGCGTCTATTGTGGTCTTCATCTTGTCATTAATCCCATTGTAGAAGGTCTGGATTTGCAGTCATTTTACAAAGTCGTGATGTGGGCACTTGTGAACATGTCTTTATATCTTTCACATGCCTAGTATAATGACTCTGTATCATATTACGTGAATGATGTGATGTCATTACGCAGCTTTTCTGTTCTGGCAGGAGGAAAATACTTGGCAAGAAACTTATTGGCCAAGTCTGCCTATCTAGTGATAGATCCCGCTGGCAGTGACGGGTGTCATCCCTTCGCTCTATTATTTAATGAGTATGGGAAAGTTCACATGTAAATTGCTTCTTCTGCCCCTCTGTTGAAGTTGAAAATGCTACAGATTTCTAGGAAATTACCCACGTGGACATTAGGATCATCATTCAAGTCACCCTCAAACTGCACTGATTGTTGTATCATTTGAATACAAGTCTTGATGTCTCATGCATTGGCATGAAGGGGTGGATGATACGGGATATGAGTCTATCAATGATCGGTATCATCCTATCCCGAATTGGGATTGGCGCTACTACTTCCCGTTGTTCAGGCTGTTGGTCGTTCATGACGCTTGAAATAAAAACAAAAACAAAAAAGGAAAGGTAAAAAAGAAAAAGACGGGTGTTTATCTAAGCAAGTGAAATATTGTTCTAATATTAATAAAGAAAAATAGAATAAGTCTCTGACAACGCCGCCTAAAATATAATCGTGATTTTACAACTGCACGCAAGCACACGTATCGCTCAAGTAATATAGTGACTATTAGTCGGATATCGTACCCACATGAACTTATTATTTTTCCTATTAATACTAAAACTACACCTACTTATTAAAACTATACCTACTTAACTAAGACTAAAAAAGTGACTGCAAGAGAGCGATTAATAAACTAATTAACTTAAAAGTAAATAAAGAGCACTTTTCTTTATATAATAGAAAACCTTATATAATAGAAAAACCTAAGGTTGTAACTTCACCTAACCACACAAACAATGGGTTCAAGCACTTTTCATTCAATTGGGTTGTTATGAATTATTAGAATGATAAACTATCTGCAAGCCTTTTTCGATGATTAGGTAAATATATTCAGATTAAACCAATTAACTATATATTTATGTTAACTAATTTAAATCAAATTCATTCAGGTCAGGTTCTAATACTAGTTGCTCATGCCCTGCAAGTACATGTCTATCCTACAAGGAAATCTATTTAAAAGAATGAGATCACGCGCTATTATTCTCAAGGCTTCCTCTGTCGAGTTCCTAAGGATTTATCACGACTATTCTATTGTTGGACAAACAATAAAATATGCATTCAATACACAGAGAATAATAAATAATTCAATAACAAACCCTAAAGAAAAAAATACAAATTGATTAGATAATGTGCTTAAAATCCATTACAACCATAGACTAATGATTTAACTACTATGATATTCAATAAAAACAAGTTAATCATAGATATAAGACAAGAATTCATAAAGATAAAACTAGAGAGAAAATTTAAAAAAGAACTATCGTTTGCAGTCTTCGCCTTCAATCTCCAGCACCAGTTAAAGCACTCGTCCTTACCTTTCTCTAGGCGTTCTTCTATGCTCTAAGACTCCAAAGTTGTGTTATGAGACTTGATAATAGGTTTTGGGACGAACTATTGCTTATATAGGAGGTCTAATGGTCTTTCCTCATCAAAAATGAAGTTCTGGACAAAGTAGGGCTGAATTTCCTGTGTTGCGACGCGCTCACCCGCGTCGCGATGCGCCATAATTAGGTGCATTCTGCATTGATTTTCTTCATGTGCACGTTGAGACGCGCTTCCAACTTCGAAACACGCGTTTTGACTCTTAAATATGACCCAAATCGGCTCTAATTTTAACGTTTCATCCCTCGTTGAGTCCAGGTAAATTGTAATATGATTTTTATCTGCGAAATACACCAAAAACACATCAAAACGTACATACAACTCAAAATACACACGAAATACAAGATAAATGGACGGTAAATAATTGTATCTCATCAAAATGCTTTTATAACTCTTTCTAAAAATTAACTTAACCGGTATAATGTTAATCAAAATGATCGATTAGGGTAGAATTATAGTCTCTCGGCTAAGAAGATAACTAAGCTTATGAATAGACTTTATTTTCAAGAATCATTAATTAATTATACTAAAACCCTAAAAGTGTGACAACATACAATTCATGACATGAGCCAATAGACTGTCTAATTCTGAAAATTTTAATATCAAAATCGCCATCACAAGGGTGGAGTGTCCTCGACGCCTTTCATTTTTAGTTCTTAACTTTTGATTTTAGTGTTTTTATGATTTGACTTTTATAGATTTGTTATTTATTATTACTTAGTTCCCTATCGCCACCGCAGCATTTTTTTTAAATCAATAATGCATCAGTTTATTAAACAAAGAGGAGACCACAGCTGTGATGGCTTGTGACTTGTGAGAGTACAGTGTTGGTCCTGCCTTCTCTTACTTCTCATCAACGCAATTCATATCAAACATTAATATCAGCATTAAAGCTATTATTGCTCTCGACCGCGTATTCTTAAAGAGAGCATAAAAAGGGTAAATGAATATGAGATTGGATAAATTTTACTACAAGAGTAATGATATACTCACCAACACTCTCACTCACAATAATCTCAACCTTCTCAAACAACAGTGAGAGGGTTGGTGAGTCTATCATTTTTGTTACTACAATCAACTCATACAACTATAATTCAAAAAAAAAAAAAAAAAACTCATACAACAATATAAATATAAATACAACTACACATTTTATATACTTATTAATTAGTGATATTACATAACTCAAACAACAGTGATTAGACACGGCCACGATTCCGGTTCGGAACCGAAACCGAACCAGAATTGAACCGGTAGAAACTGGTCGGTTCCGGTTCCAAAATCAAAACCGGAACCGGATTTTTTTGGTTCGTTTAGGATGATACGAACCAGAATCGTTTGAACAGTCTGGTTCCAACCGATTCCACGAATCCAATCGAAACCGTACGGTTTCGGTTGGAATCTTTTGTGTCCAACGGCTCTCTGGTGCCTTTTTTTTATTTATTAATTTTTTATTAAATAAAATTACTAAATTACTCTTAACAACATTAATAAAACAGCTACTTTTAGCGATAATTTAGGTATCAAAAAAATAATCCAAAAATATATAATAGGATCATACTTCATTTTTTCAACACACCAATTCTCAATTATCTCAATTTCTTTAATTCCTTCATTCTCAATTCTCTGATCTTCAATTTCTCCAATTGATTTAATTTTACAAATCTTCAATATTAACAAACAATGACAAGCTCATCTGAGAACATCATGTTCAATGTGCCAACGCAAGAGAGCGGTCAAAGTATCGGTACATGGAGAAGAGAAGTTGAGTCTCGATCTTTCGATATTTTCAAAATTCATTTTCATTTAGTCGAAACTGAAAATAAAGGTACAAGAGCAATGTGCAACAATTGTGGTGTATCTTACAAATTTACTGGCAATTATGGCAATATGAATAAGCACTTGGATAGACATCATGCCGCTGAAATTGGACTTGATACAACACAAACTTAAATGGGCATATACGCTTCATCTAGTAGAGGTACGAGTTCTTTAAATTTATTTAACTATTCTTATGCTAAAATAGAGAAGAATTTGGTAATTTACTTGTATGGGACATCTTTCTTTAAGTTTTGGTGAAAAAATATCTTTTACTAATAATCTTGGAAATGCTTTAAATCTTGCTGCCTGTAAAATGCCTACAAATACAACAAAACAATAAATTTTTAAATTATAAAAAAATGGTAAAACTATTTTAAATGAAATATTTAAAGATATTAAATGTCGTCTTTCTATTTGTTCTGATATTTGAAGTGACATTTGGCAAACATATTCATACATTGGTATAATTTGTTATTGGATTGATGCATCATGGAACATGTAAAAATGACTTATTACATTTAGAGTTTTGATGAGCATTATACTGAACAAATTATTTATAGAATGATTAAAGTAATTTTTGATGAATATGGTTTATTATGTAAAATTTTAACAATTAGTTTTGACAATGCATATGTAAATATTGCATCAATTAGAGATTTAAAAGAAATATGCCATTTTTCATGTTCGTTGCATATGTCATGTCCTTAATTTATGTGTTCAAGATAGTCTGACTTATTTAGAACATCACATTAATCATATTTGCACTTAATTGTATTTGGTCATATTCTAATGTCAGGAGATAATGAGCAATGTTTTGTAAATTAAATGGTGTTAAATCAATAAAATTTTCACGAGATGTTCCAACTCGTTGGAATTCAACTTATTTTCTTTAAACTCAAGTTTTTCAATATAAAGATGTATTATGTAGTTTTTTCCCAATATGTTCAACATAAAATACTTTTGCCTAATCAATGGAATATTTGTGAAAAAAAAATTAGAAATTTTAAAAAGTTTTAATGATGCAATAAGTATTTTTAATGGAGTTGATTATCCTACAATAAATTTATTCATTGTTGAATGTTTGAATATTGTTGGTATTCTATATGAGCATATTGAAAGTTCAAATGTTAATGATATTATTTTCTTTGAAGCTATTACTGTTATGAAGAGAAAATGGTTGACTTATTTTAAAGATATTCCATTGTTTTATCTTATTGCCACAATTTATGATCCTATATTTAAATTAAAAGGTTTGAATAGTGGTTTAAAAACTTACTATGAATTTTTAGGAATAATTGATGAAATTAATGTTAGAAAAATAATGTATGGAATAAAAAATGATTTAATAGATTTATTTAGTGATTATGTCATTAGCTATAACTTGCAATCATCAGGACAATCTAATAGCGAATCCGTAATATATTCAAGACATAGCATAAGTGATCGTTGGTTACTACAACGAAATAAAAACATAGGGAAACCACAACTAACAACCCAGAATTAGATAATTATTTATCAATAAATTTTGAGTTTCCTCCTAAAAGTTTTGTAAGTAAAAATTTTCAATTACTTGACTGGTGGAACTGGCATCAAAATATATATCTTGTTTTATCAATTATTTCTAAAGAGGTGCTGGCAGTACATGTTTCCACTGTTGCGGTTGAACAAACCTTCAACTTATGAGGTAATATTTTGGAAGTGATAGAGTCTTCATTACATCCAAGCACTTTAGAAGCAACAACATGTGTGGATGATTGGACTCGAGCTGATTTGAGGCAACAAGAAGATGCCTCTGATGACTTTGAAGACTTGTTCGACAATGCATCTGCAAGTGCAAGCGGAACGAGAGCTAAAGGATCAACAATAGGCACTGATAATGATGATGAGTAAATAATTATAATGGGGAACTATCTAAAAAAATTAATGGCACTACGTGAGCTTTGATTTCTCTCACCCAAAAGGATACGTAGGTAACTTAAGTTTTTAAAAATTTAAATTCAAGTTCTTTTTATTTATTTTTAATTTAATTTTTTAATTTAATGTAATGTAAATTCAAATTACTAATTTCAATTAATAAATTTCAAATCCCATTTTTATTTTTTAAATAAATTTAAAATTCAATTTTTAAATTAATTAAAAAAATTCGGAACCGTCCGGTAATTTCAAAACAAGCTCATGTCGACATATGGTAAATGGTCGGCCCATTTTCAGATGATCAGGACCCTATACAAGCACCACAGTAATTTTAAAATCATAAATTAAATAAAAACACATAGTACGAGCACCGTGACGGAAATAAATCATATCATATCTCATCAAAAGCTTATATTATTGTTGGAATGTATGCCCTAGAGCTACATGTGATGTAAACGGTTTTATGTGTTTTGAAATAAAACAATACATTATTAATTTATCAATTGTTTGTTTAATTTTCGCATATTATATATCATCTTAAATACCCTAGATTGCTTATGTGTCTTCAGACTTAGTGTATGAGTATCATACACAAGAGGATTTAAGTCTGAAGTTAGTAATCTTAAATAGTCCATAGAGAGCAAACAAAGCGGGTACTTTGTTTGTGGTTTATCTATAGCTGCGGTTCATTCTATATTTGTATGGCGATCTTGATCCGGATGGTCCATGTAGAGTCATGAGAATGGAGGCACCTTCTATGATGCGATCATATAGGACTGGACCCAGATATAAATGAAATTCTTATAATATCCGTTAGACTAAGAAAGTCATTTCGATCTACTAGATGGTCATATATAGATTGATCTTAATCCTGAGTGTACTACGAACTCCTGCATGGCAGGCTATGTTAATTGATTTACAAAGGTGAGGTTGGTGTAGCAGTCCCGACCAATAGTTACGTACTTTGGGGACACAGTTTGTTTTGTAGCTGGGAACGTTTTACATACACATGGAGTTCACTCCTTCTTGCTAGAAGTAGATAAGTATCTTTCTTAAGGGTTGATTCGGTACCTGAACGATTTGAGCGCTCAAGTCTCTCTATTACGAATAGAAAGATTAGAATTCATAATAGTTATGAATAAATCGTTCATTAGAGAATTAATGGTACTTAAGGTAAAAATAATTAGAGGGGTATAACGGACACTATGACCCGACTCTAATTACGAGATACTCGTGAAGGGTCAATTCGTATGTAATGACTATATCGATGGACAACGACTTAGTTCGACTTAATATATCATCTGTGGCAACGAGAGTGCAACTTCGGGTTTTTAATGGAATAACCCGGAGTTAATAATTCGGAATATCTAATTAAGAGCTTAATTAATATTTCGAGATTATTGGAGCTCGGAAGGTCTATTTGGTCCCCGTGCTAGCTCGATTTACTATAACGGATTTAGTATAATTGGATAGTCCAATTATATACTCACAAAGGTATAAATATTATTAATATGATTAATAATATTATTAATCACACTTACAACTATATATTAAAAGTTAATATATGATTTATATAATAAATGATTATATGATATTATTTATTGCTAGTAATTAAATTATATATGATATAATTTAATGAAGGCTAATATTGGAATTCCAAATTTGGGTTTTGGAAACCTTTGAATTAAATTTGGAAGTTACATCTTTTTAAAAGGTAGTAACTCTTTAATTTTGTAACATATATTTCAATTATGGAATTGAATACCTAATGCTACAATATTTATCTATTATTCCTTGTAGTGGCCGAATTCCTCAAGCCATTAGGGGATGGATTTGTTTGTTTTGGAAACAAATAAAATCCTTGGCATTAATTTGGAAATTGTGATTTTCAAATTTTTTAATTGCTTATTTAATTTTGCAACATCTTTTCAATAATGGTAATTGAATATTGATGTTGAAAAAAATTAAAAGAAACCCTAGCTTGGCCGAATTTGACATAGGTGGGAGAGAAGTGGTTGATTTGTTTTATGAAACAAATTACCCTAAGTATAAAAAGAAAATATATATTTTTTTTCATTACTCCATGATTTTCCAAACCCTAGCCACCTTCTTCTTCTTCTCCATTCTCTCAAAATTTGAGAAACAATATTGAAGAACAAGAATAAGAAAAATATTATTAGTGTGTGATTGAATCTCTAAAATTGTTTTAGGGATTTGATTTGTGAGTGTAGCCCACACTACTCTCCGTTGGTAACGAGACATAACACGGAAGACTTTGTGGTGATGAACAAATCATCATCTTCCTCTATTCATCAAGGTCACGGCAGTGAGGTTTAGTTTCACCTCATTGTCGCACATTTGCCTCTTGATTTGTGGCTAGTTTTGTTTCGTTTTTAATTGGGGATTTTGGGAAACCCTTTGGGATATTTTGGGGCTGAGTTGGGACTGTTTTTGAGTGATAAAATCATACCTTAAATAGTCCAGTAGTTCACGCCAATAATGGACTGGTTTGTGTGCAGTTCGGTTGTGTAACGGGTGCAAAACAATCCAATATTCACTGCAGTTCAGGGGCTGTTCGGGGACTGTTTTGGGCACATTCCGGGGCTGAGATCTTGTCCGAAACAGAAGAAAAACTTCAGTATATGTGCTGGTTCCATTCGGCTTTAAGGAAGGGAAAGCAGAAAAACTTTTCAAGGTCGATCCGTGTGTCTAATCGCTTCCGCTGCGCGAGGAAAGCGTTTCCTACAATTGGCATCAAGAGCGAGGTTGAAAAGTGATCTTAATCCTTTTCTTTTTCATTTAAAGTTTCTGTTTTTAATATATTTATATGAGTTATAAATATTATATGCATGTTTAGATAAGTGGGCACATTGTGATATTCATATGATGAATGTTTTTGTTATTTCATGTGATAAATGGATTTTGCATTGGTCGTAAATTTTTCCGGCTCTTATTTTTTGTAGTTGGTTTTGTTTTTGGGATGTAAGGCCATCAGGCCATTGTTTACATTTGTTGTAATTTTATTTTTCAATGTAAAATTTCAACTTTTGTAATTTGGAGCACCGAAGTCGCAAAAGGAGCCAACACCACTTTGAAGCGAGAATTGAAGACTAATGAATGCCTTGATGAATCTTTTATACTAATTAGATTAGTATAGGAAAAATAAAAGCCCGGTCAATGCAAAATATTTTTTATGTTATATGTGTTTATTTCGAATTGTTTGAATAACATGTCATATAACTTATGGTGCCCACTCTTGCATTTTACATGCCATAACATGTCATAGATGCATTATCATTATACACATAAAATATGATTTTATGTAATTTAAAATGTTTAAATTTGAATATGATATGCATAGAAATCAATTAATTGAATACTTGGATTTATGGTTTAAAATTTGAATTCTAATATATTGGGCTTAATTGGTGCATAATAAATTCCATTGGTATATAGGATGGAAACCCGGATATAAATTCCATAGCCGAATCTAAATGGACGGTAATATGGTCTGCACTCGGGATATAATTTCACGTACCATTGGATTTTATAACGCACTAAGATTTATTAAAATGTTTAATTAAAATTTTGACCTTTTAGAATTCCATAATTTTTAAACTTATTAGTGTCTAGTATTTTAAGAGTTAAAATATAATAGCTCACTAATATCACTCTAATTAAATTAGTTTAATTGAGTAAAACTATTAGTAGAGACTTATGAAATGTTAGTGATACAATTTTAATGGTTAAAATTGATTAGCTCACTTATGAAAAACTAGTGTAAATAAAAATTATGATTTAGCCGCCATAACTTTATCCACACTAGTTAAAATAAAATATTAGATATTTTAGATAGAAACCTTAATATTTAAAATAGTGAGTGGGAGAGGGATATACGACAGTATATCCCGCGATCTCCGTTGTTAGTCCAAAAACGTGATATTCAAAAGGCGCCTCGAGAAGGCTTTGTTTTCGTCCCCCTACGGATGGTGTCCATTTTGGGTCAATATCAGGTTTGAGTTCCGAGAGGATAGGGATTCAAGATGTATCTGGTGAACTGACCTACCCTACGGCAGAACTTCACTCGTTAAGTCAAAGAATACTGAAACGGCGGGTTACACTCATAAAGGAATAATTAATTGTTAATAAAATTCATTGATCAAATAAAACAGTAGTTATTTAATATATGAATAAGATTTATTCCCGCATATATTAAATTGACTGAGATTGTCTCGATTTATCATGCGAGTACTTGACCTACCCTACGGCGGCACTTACTTGTGGGATGATAGATTTCTGTGGCATAGTAATTCTCTTAGGTTTCTAATTCATTATTCATGATTCATGCATCATGTTTAATTTTATGCTAAAATTATTTGATGATTTTAATATGCGATGAATGAATGTTAAATGCATGTTTATTTTATATTACAGCCATGGTTTCTCCAATTATTTCCATACTCTCAAACGACAAACTTACAGGAGAAAACTATGTTAAGTGGAAAAGTAACATGAACGCTATCTTGGTCTGTGAAGACCTAAAATTTGTCCTGACGGAGGAGAGTCCTCCTGAGCCGGCCAGAAATGTTGGCCAAGCTGTGCGCGATACCTACCAGAAATGGGTCGCAGCAAATGAGAAAGTCTGCTGCTACTTGCTAGCATGGATGTCTGAGGTTCTTGCTGCAAAGCATGAACTTATGGCTCTAGCATCTCAGATGATGAAGTCATTGCAGGGCATGTTTGGGCAGCCTTCGGAGCGTCAACGCCATGAGGCCATGGTCTCAGCGATGACTGCTAGGATGAAGGATGGGATATCAGTCCGAGAGCACCTCTTGAGGATGATGACCTATCTCAACACTGCTGAAACCCATGGAGCTCGTATTGACGAGCGTAGCCAGGTAACCATGATTATGGAAACTCTTTCGAAGAGTTTCCTGCAGTTTAAAAGCAACTATGTTATAAACAAGTTGTCTTTTACTTTGACCCAACTGCTTAATGAGCTCACCTATTACGAGTCCATGCTTGTGGATCCTCGTAAGTCTAGTGCAGAGGCAAATGTTGCCGAGTCTTCTAAATCTGCAAAGAAGAAGAAGAAAAGCACTGGAAAGGCTAAGGGAAAGTCCATGAAGAAAATAAACAAGAAAGGCTCCAAGGATGCCAAGCCCAAAGGAAAATGTTTCCACTGCAACAAAAAAGTGGGCATTGGCAAAGGAACTGTCCTAAATACCTTGCTGAGCTAAAGGAGAAAAAGGAAACAGGTAAATATGATTTATTCGTTATTGAATCTCTATTAGTGGAGGATGATAAATCCGCTTGGATTGTTGATTCTGGAGCCACTAACCATGTTTGTTCTTTTACAGCTACTTGATTCATGGAGGGACCTTGCTGAAGGTGATTACACCATGAGGGTCGGACAGGGGATGCCGTTTCAGAAAGAGCAGTGGGAGTTTCCAGTTTAAATTTTATTAATAATAGTTAATTAAATTTGAACAATGTGTTATTCATTCCTGGTTTTCGCAGGAATTTGATTTCTATTTCTAAACTTTTGGATGATGGTTATCCAGTTTCTTTTAATAACAATTTAGTTATTATTGGTAGAAATGGATTAACTATATGCACAGGAAACTCAGAAAATAACTTGTATGTGTTAAGACCATTAACACATAGGTCACTGCTCAACGCTGAAATATTTAAGGTTGAGAAACCTAAAACTAAACGGCCAAATATTTCTCATGATGACACATATCTATGGCATCTTAGACTTGGTCACATCAACCTTGACCAGATAAATAGATTGGTAAAGAACAGAGCCTTAAACCAGTTAAAACTCGGGACTCTACCAGTTTGTGAATCTTGTTTGGAAGGTAAAATGACCAAGAGATATTTTACTGGAAAATGTATAAGAGCCAATCAACCACTTGGGCTAATACATTCGGATGTTTGCGGACCGATGAATGTAAAAGCCCGAGGTGGTTATGAATACTTTGTCACATTCATTGACGATTATTCAAGATATGGGTATGTCTGCCTAATGCATCAAAAATCAGATACCTTTGAAAAGTTCAAGGAGTATCATGCTGAGGTTGAGAACCA
Source organism: Zanthoxylum bungeanum (assembly GCA_019454045.1). Taxonomy (NCBI): domain Eukaryota; kingdom Viridiplantae; phylum Streptophyta; class Magnoliopsida; order Sapindales; family Rutaceae; genus Zanthoxylum; species Zanthoxylum bungeanum. The sequence goes on along the minus strand of SKCR01030463.1, from coordinate 32,580 downwards.
ATTAGGTAAGACAGTCAAAACTCTGCTATCAGATCGTGGAGGGGAATACCTCGACAGAGACTTCGAGGAATTCTTAGTTGAGCATGAGATAGTATCACAGCTCACAGCACCTGGAACACCGCATCAAAATGGTGTTGCAGAAAGGAGAAATCAAACCCTACTAGACATAATGAGATCTATGTTTATTTATAGCTCACTACCTAGTCCGTTATGGGGATATGCAATGCAAACTGCAATGCATATCCTTAATGTAGTTCCATCTAAGTCTGTTCCTAAGACTCCCTTAGAGTTGTGGAATGGTCGTAAAACTAGTTTACGATATTTCCGCATATGGGGGTGTCCAGCAAATGTGCTGAAGAATAAGACTACAAAGTTGGAGCCACGTTCTAAGGTGTGCCTATTTGTAGGCTATCCTAAGAAGACTATGGGTGGATTCTTCTACAGTCTTGATGATAACAAAGTGTTTGTATCGACAAATGCTACGTTTCTAGAGGAGTATTATATGAGAGAGTTCAAACCACGAAGTAAAGTGTTGCTCGAGGAGTTACTTGCTAGTTCGACCAGCACGCCATCATCAACGAAAGTTGACAAATACATAGCACATTCGACATCTGATAGTCAGATGCAAGCTCGTCAGAATGATCCACCGCCTAGACGTAGTGGGAGGGTTGTACGACAATCTGATCGCTACTTAGGGGTTGGAGAGGCACAAGTTGTCGCATCCAGCGATGGCATAGATGATCCATTGACCTACAGTAGTACAATGGATGATTTTGACAAAGAGGAATGGCTCAAAGCCATGAACCTAGAGATGGAGTCCATGCACTCCAACTCGGTCTGGGAACTTGTAGACCAACCTGATGGGGTGAAACCCATAGGTTGCAAGTTGATCTACAAAAAAAAGAGGGGATCAGATGGAAAAGTACAAACCTTCAAGGCTAGACTAGTGGCCAAGGATTATACCCAGAAAGAGGGAGTTGACTAAGTAGCTATGCTTAAATCCATCCGCACTCTTCTATCCATTGCCGCATATTATGACGATAAAATTTGGAAAATGGATGTCAAGACTGCATTCTTGAATGGAAATCTTGATGAAAGTATCTATATGATACAACCAGAGGGGTTCATCGCCCAAGGTCAAGACCAAAAGGTTTGCAAGCTGCAAAGGTCCATTTATGGACTCAAGTAGGCATCTCGATCTTGGAATATAAGATTTGATGCCACGATCAAATCTTATGACTTTGAGCAGAATGTTGATGAGCCTTATGTATACAAGCGCGTCATTGACGGGAATGTGGTTTTTCTTGTTTTATACGTCGATGATATTTTACTCATTGGGAATGATGTAAATATATTATCAGACGTGAAAACCTGGCTAACTAATCAATTCCAAATGAAAGATTTGGGAGAGGCCAGTTATATTCTTGTGATTCAGATACTTCGGGATCGCAAGAAACGACTGTTAGCTATGTCTCAGGCATCATATATCGACAAGATCCTTGTGCGATTTGGGATGCAGAATTCCAAGAAAGGCAACCTGCCTTATCGGCATAGAATTCATTTTTCAAAGGAACAGTCTCCTAAGACACCTCAAGATGTTGAGGAAATGAGACATATCACATACGCCTCAGCAGTTGGTAGTCTCATGTATGTTATGTTATGCACGAGACCATACATCTATTTTGCAGTGGAGTAGTCAGTAGGTTTCAGTCAAACCCAGGATTGGATCACTGGGTGGCTGTGAAACACATTCTCAAGTATCTTAAGAGAACGAGAGATTATATGCTTGTGTATTCCGGTGAGGATATGATCCTAAGGGGATATACAGACTCTGATTTTCAAACAGATGTTGATTCTAGGAAATCTACACCTGGATTAGTGTTCACCCTATATGGTGGGGCCATAGTATGGCGGAGTATAAAGAAATCTTGTATTGTTGACTCCACCATGGAGGCTGAATATGTAGCAGCTTGTGAGCAGCTAAGGAAGCAGTCTGGCTCCGTAAATTCTTGGGAGATCTGAAAGTTGTTCCAGATATGGATAGACCACTCACACTCTATTGTGATAACAGTGGTGCAGTGGCAAACTCCAAAGAACCAAGAAGCCACAAGAGGGGAAAACATATAGAAATGAAATATCATCTCATCTAGGAGATAGTGCAGAGAGGAGACGTTACTGTCACAAAGATTGCATCCGTAGATAACCTGGCTGATCCGTTTACAAAGACCTTGCCGGCTAAAGTTTTTGAAGGTCACCTAGATGGTCTGGGATTATGAGACATGTCTCATTTACTCTAGTGCAAGTGGGAGATTGTTGGAATGTATGCCCTAGAGCTACATGTGATGTAAACGGTTTTATGTGTTTTGAAATAAAACAATGCATTATTCATTTATCAAATTGTTTGTTTAATTTTCACATATTATATATCATCTTAAATACCCTAGATTGCTTATGTGCCTTCAGACTTAGTGTATGAGTATCATACACAAGAGGATTTAAGTCTGAAGTTAGTAATCTTAAAAAGTCCATAGAGAGCAAACAAAGCGGGTACTTTGTTTGTGGTTTATCTATAGCCGTGGTCCATTCTATATTTGTATGGGGATCTTGATCCGGATCATCCATGTATAGTCATGAGAATGGAGGCACCTTGTATGATGCGATCATATAGGACTGGACCCAAATGGAAATGACATTCTTATAATATCTGTTAGACTAAGAAATTCATTTCGATCTACCAGATGGAAATGACATTCTTAATCCTGAGTGTACTACGAACTCATGCATGGCAGGCTATGTCCTTTCATTTACAAAGGTGAGGTTGGTGTAGCAGTCCCGACCAATAGCTACGTACTTTTGGGACACAGTTTGTTTTGTAGCTGGGAACGTTTTACATAGACATGGAGTTCACTCCTTCTTGCTAGAAGTAGATAAGTATCTTTCTTAAGGGTTAATTGGTTCCTTAATGATTTGAGCGCTCAAGTCTCTCTATTACGAATAGAAAGATTAGAATTCATAATAGTTATGAATAAATCGTTCATTAGAGAATCAATGGTACTTAAGGTAAAAATAATTAGAGGGGTATAACGGATATTATGACCCGACTCTAATTATGAGATACTCGTGAAGGGTAAATCGTATGTAATGACTATATCGATGGACAACGACTTAGTTCGACTTAATATATCATCTGCGGCAACGAGAGTGCAACTACGGTTTTTAGTGGAATAACCGAGAGTTAATAATTCGGAATATCTAATTAAGAGCTTAATTAATATTTCGAGATTATTGGAGCTCGGAACCGTAGGTCCATTTGGTCCTCGTGCTAGCTCGATTTACTATAACGGATTTAGTATAATTGGATAGTCCAATTATATACTCACAAAGGTATAAATATTATTAATATGATTAATAATATTATTCATCACACTTACAACTATATATTAAAAGTTAATATGATTTATATAATAAATGATTATATTATAATTATTTATTGCTAGTAATTAAATTATATATGATATAATTTAATGAAGGCTAATATTGGAATTCCAAATTTGGGTTTTGGAAACCTTTGAATTAAATTTGGAAGTTACATTTTTTAAAAGGTAGTGACTCTTTAATTTTGTAACATATATTTCAATTATGGAATTGAATACCTAATGCTACAATATTTATCTATTATTCCTTGTAGTGGCCGAAAAGCCATTAGGGGATTGATTTGTTTGTTTTGGAAACAAATAAAATCATTGGCATTAATTTGGAAATTGTGATTTTCAAATTTGTTAATTGCTTATTTAATTTTGCAACATCTTTTTAATAATGGTAATTGAATATTGATGTTGAAAAAAATTAAAAGAAACCCTAGCTTGGCCGAATTTGACATAGGTGGGAGGGAAGTGGTTGATTTGTTTTATGAAACAAATTACCCTAAGTATAAAAAGAAAATATATATATTTTTTCATTACTCCATGATTTTCCAAACCCTAGCCACCTTCTTCATCTTCTCCATTCTCTCAAAAGTTGAGAAACAATATTGAAGAACAAGAATAAGAAAAATATTATTAGTGTGTGATTGAATCTCTAAAATTATTTTAGGGATTTGATTTGTGAGTGTATCCCATACTACTCTCTGTTGGTAACGAGACATAACAAGGAAGACTTTGTGGTGACGAACAAATCATCTTCTTCCTCTATTCATCAAGGTCACTGCAATGAGGTTTAGTTTCACCTCATTGTCGCACCTTTGCCTCTTGATTTGGGGCTAGTTTTGTTTTGTTTTTAATTGGGGATTTTGGGAAACACTTTGGGGATATTTTTGGGCTGCGTTGGGACTGTTTTTTAGTGATAAAATCAGACCTTAAATAGTCTAGCAGTTCACGCCAATAGTGGACTGGTTTTTGTGCAGTTCGGTTGTGTAACGGGTGCAAAACAGTCCAATAATTCACTGCATTTCGGGGACGATTTTGAGCGCATTCCGGGGCTGAGATCTTGTCCGAAACAGAAGAAAACTTCAGTATATGTGCCGGTTCCATTCGGCTTTAAGGAAGGGAAAGTAGAAAAAAATTTCAAGGTCGATCCGTGTGCCTAATCGCTTCCGCTGCGCGAGGAAAGCGTTTCCTACAATTATATCTTAACATAAGCGAAATCAAATGCGTCTCAAATATATCTCTTTAAAAAGCGAATCTTTTTGAAAACAAACTTTTCAAAGTATTTTTCAAAAAAAAAAAATTATAAAAAAAGGTATCCAAAATATATCATAAAACTAATCTCTGTAAACGAAATCAAATTCCAAAACCAATGTCATCATAAATTTGTATCAAGCGTCCAGGAACCAACTCAACTGGACAAACAAATCAAGCGTCTAATGCCCGGGTTGCGCGTATAGACAATACAATGAAGAAAATAAGATCATGTCGACAGAGTAGCAGGTCGGTCCACTACAGTTGGAAAAGACTATATACAAGCGCCATGGTGGTTTCAAAAATATAAAATAAGTACAACACAATAGGCGCACCATGGCGAAAATATATCATATTTTATCAAAAGTGAAATCAAATACATTTCATTTAAAAGAAAAACTCTTTGAAAACAAACTTCTCAAAATGCTTCCTGAAAAATAATAAACCAAAACATTCATCCATACGTCACGTACATCCCATAACACATACCAAATGCATCATCCATTAGCAAGTAACTCACAAATCACAAAACGATAACACGATATTATATTCTTGTTCAAAAGACTATCACACTGACATATCTCTATATATGTCCGGCCATGGTTCCGGAACCGAGGGTTCTGGTTCCTCAAAAATAGGAACCGAAGCCGAACCGTAAAATTACAGTTCCGGTTCCAGTTCCAAACCGCATTAATACAAAAAGAAAAATTAAATATAAATTTAATTAGTTTTAATTAAATAAAAAAAATATTACTATTGAAATATCAACATAATCAGGATCTTCATGGTTAAATTTCATACTTCACTAATTACTTCACTAATTCATTATTATTATTATTTTTGCAGTTCTGATTCCTCAAAAAGAGGAACTGGAACCAAATCGCAAATATACAATTCTTGTTCCGGTTTCAGAACTGGAACTGTTGGTTCCTGGATATGGAGATTCCAAACGATTCTTGTTCCAACACAAATTTGGGGGTTTATATAATGTATTTTTTCCTGAAATTATAAATTTGACCCCATTTATTTGCAACTTGATCCATTTATTTTTTTCCCCTAATTCTGATTAAAAATAATATAATTTTTAAAGCATTAAAAGAGTTTCAAGTTATTATCCAATTTTTCAAGTTTGATGTTCGTGGTTTTAGGTCAACTGTTAACAAGGTGATTTCAAATGTATTGGTATTGGTTTCTTTTAAGGTTGGTAATCTGAGCGCCAATCTAGATCGTATTTATGACTGATTGATGAATACGAATAGTATATTTTTCCATAATATTACCCTATTTGTGGTCACCCCTCTTATATTTTGTATACATATTTGATCAAATATTCAAGCTTAGATCGAAACTAAATGAGTGTTAGTGGTGTATATATCAGACAAATACCTGAGTATATATGATAGTCACTCCATTATAATCGGGGGTTTGTAATGGGCAATGGGTGTCACACCCGTCCTCTTAGGTAGGAGTTTCCCCAGTAAAATAGATTAATCTTCTAAATACAAAAGATAAAATCAAATCTGAATAATATCCTCATATTTATAGGATCTCCATGATCCAACTCAAAATAATCATCCATAATAAAATGAAAATACTTCAAATATCAAAAGTAGGCTCAGTGCCTATAACCAAATAACAATTCATTCAAGAAAGACATATCTAAACCATAATTCCAAGACATAACAAAGGCACTCTACTGTTGGCACAACCTTTCTCTACTGGCAAAAAATGATGATGAACAGCAGATGAAAAATGAATGATCTACTAATCAGATTAACCTGTAAAATTTAAAGAAAAAGGTAAGCTCACTCTTAGTGCAATGGATCACAACTTAGTACCGTGGATAAACAAGTAACAAGACGGATCGAATAATTCTTTCATAATATAAATAAATACATAAAGCTGTAAACCGGTATATCAAATATTTACTTGAAATCATAAATCTTATTTCTCATAAATCTCATTCTGCACAAGAAAACTTTATAAAAATAAGTATGTTCATTCATCTATATGCACACTCATGACAATACGGCAAAGCTGGCAACATGAGGCATCCCCATGACAATAACTGGCATCCGGAGCAAAACTGGCAACATGAGACATTGTCTCACGGAAAATAATCTGGCACGTATAAGTGCACAGAGTGCATCCTAGCATAAAAATTATTTCTAAAACACATGCTCATATATCTCAAATCATGCAAGTTTCTTATATATCACAAACTCATGAGTTCAACATAATCAATATTTGATCCATATTTTTATAACAAAATATAAATTTTCTAAAAACTTAATCATTTAATGCATTACCTTGAAAATTCATTTAAGAAAACATACATACTATATACTTTAGAAAACATCAATGTTATAAGCTTATACACGCACCTGATGAGCTGACTGTAGAGAAAAGATACTATGTAGCAGAACTGTCCCTACCAACGGTATCATGATCACCTAAAGAGACAAAAGACTTATAGAGTTCCTTCTTCAGCTGGCTGATCTTCGCTGCATCTTGTCCAACGATCAATATATCGTCTTCTTCAGCTTGCAAATAAGGTTCTGTTTTCCTGAAACTTTCTGGCTGCTCCATGTAGATTTCTTCATGTAGATATGATATCTTTACATCTTCTATTCAAGCTCTAGGTTCATACTGGCTAACAATCCTAGGATAATTCGAATTGAAATCATTTTTATCACCGGTGAAAAAAATTCATCAAGGTTGATTCATTTTTCTGTATGAATCTTTTGAATACCAACCAGGCTTTATGTTTCATCACATTTCTACTGCCAATATTTTTCAGCTTGAACACTCATTTATTCTTTAGTGTCTTCTTGTCTTGTGGGAGCTTGACTATTCATAAGTATGATTTTTCTGAAAAGATTCTATTTAATCATGCATTATGTGGAGCCATTTTCCTTTGTCTTTATGAGGTACAACTTCCTTCAAAATTTTTGGCCCTCATCATCAGTAAGCAGTATATAGTTAGATCTTGAGTATCTGATTGAAGAAATATAGCATCGCTCAGATCTTTGTACTTGAGGCTCACTAGTTTTTGGAAGTCTGTCACCATCCAAATCTGTGGATGGTCTAATAGCCTCTGATAGAGCAGGTTGCGGCTCCCCCTGCTCAACAGCCTCTTCCTCCTCATCTGGTTCGGCATCTAACATTTCATCATGCACCCCATCATTATTTGTGGCCACTCGTGCTGGTGTTGGGGTTGTGTCTAGATTTGAGTCAGTTTTGTCAGCACTGGAATTAGAAGACATCTTGGGCTTTTCAATATCTTATATCGTCTGGTCTTCAAGAAACACTACATCTTTGCGTCTGATGAACTTCTTTTCCTTCAGGTTTCATAACCTGTATCTGAACTCCTCGTCTCCATAGCCTATAAAGATGCATTGAGTAATCTTTGCATCGAGCTTCTGCCTGAGCTCCTTGGATATGTGTGCAAAGGCTAAACAATCGAATGCTCTAAGGTGAGATTAAAATGGATTCTTACTAGACCATACTTTCTCTAGAATCTCAAAATTCAATGGTACAAATGGTGATCTGTTGATCAGGTTATAGGCAGTACAAATAGATTCTCCCCAGAATGTCTTTGGAAGCTTAGCCATACTGATCATACTTCGGACTTTCTCCATATGGTGCAGTTCATTGTTTCAGTTACACCATTATGTTGTGAGGTGCGTGGAATAGTCTTTTCATATAGAATGTCGTGTCTTCTGCAGTAGGCATCGAAATCTCTGGAAGTGTATTCGTCTTCATTGTCTGTTTGGAGGCACTTCAATTTCTTCTTTGTTTCACGCTCGACCATGGCATATAACATCTTGAAGTGATCCAGGACCTGATCTTTCATCTTCAAGGAATACACCCATACTTTACGAGAAACATCATCAATAAAAGTCAGAAAGTACATGTTACCGCATGGTGAATTAATCTCAAAGGGACCACAAACGTTATAGTGTACTAGACTGAGCAACTTTGATCTTCTCATAGAAGAGAAGTTAAAGGAGACTCTTTGTTGCTCACCAAACAGATAATGATTGTAAGGATCTAGAGCAGCATTCTTGGATACATAGATTAAATCTTTCTTTGTCAATAGAGACAACCCTTTTCTTACTCATGTGACCGAGTCTCTGGTGCCATAAATTTTGAGAAACCTCTCGTTTATCAAGAGCTACCCCCGAAAGTAGATTAAGCTGAAGTTCTCATGTGTCATTGCTAAAGTGACTGGCATAGCTCTGTTTGTCAAGGGCTACCCCTAATAATATATTAAGCCAAAGTTCTAGGACATGTCTGACATCCTTCAAGGTTATTGCACACCCTGAATTTGTCCATATCTGAACATCACCAATTCCCACGATATGAGAGGAACTGGTATTTCCCATCTTCACTGCACCAAAGTCTCATGCTTTATATGTTGTGAAGAAATCCCTGTGAGGAGTGATGTAGCAGGATGCTGTAGTATCTAATACCTACTCAACATCTTAGGTTACGGTGTGAAGGCATGTTTCTTTCTGGATGGAGCAGATGGCTACATCTCCTAAGACAACTACTAGTGTCTCTTCATCATTATTCTTTGGTTGGGAATGGCCTTGTCTCTGCTCTCATTGTAGCTTTTGGAAATTCTTCTTTAAGTGATCTTCTATGCCATAATGGTAGCACTTGTAAGTAGGCTTTCTTCCGTTTGTGGATTTTCCTCTACTTTTGCTTATACCTCTCCTTCTACCTCAATTTTTATCTCATTGTCTTACTCGATTCTTTGTGATGAGGGCTTTTGTATGATCTATGCCCACATCTTTTCTTCTGGCCTCCTCATTTGGCAAGGCATCTTTAACCATAGGCATGGTAAGTTTGCCTCCTATAGCTGAATTACTGAGAGTAACCACCAATGTCTCCCAATTATCAAGAATAGAACGAAGTATTATGAGGGCTTGTACTTCATCTCCTAGCTACATGTCTACTACATACAACTGGTTCACCAAGCTTTGGAACTCTTTGGTGTGTTCTACAATTGAAGTTTCACTCTTTAACTTCAAGTTCATCAAACGCCTCATTATTAAGGCTTTGTTTCGAGCAGTCTTGGCATGGACATGCCTTCTAGCTTCATCCATATTTCATAAGTATTTGATCATGTGCGACGCGGTGGAAGACATTGTGGCCGATCCATTATCAAATATGTCCGAGAGTTTTGTTGTTGAGTTTATTTCAGTCACTCTCTTTGACAAAATCTGGTTTCACTTCATTTTCCTCGATCACATTGAATAGATCTTTGCAGTGTAAATAATCTATCATTCGGCATCTCCAGAGAGAGTAATTGGTTGCAGTCATCTTGATCATTGCACCAGAAAGTGAATCTTCCATTTCTATTTTAAGTTTAAGATTTAAAATGAAAATAATACAAAATCAGGGTGGATCTTAACAAATTGAAGGTCATTGTTGCGTCCTTAACGGTCAAAATGGTGGATTTGACTATTCATTAGTCCAAACCAGACACATGGGCCGATTTATAAATTTCAGAAACTTTTCGGGCCAAACTGTAAATTTCAAAGACTTTAGAGGGCTTAATGAAATTTAACATGTATACTGACGTGGCAGACATGTGTCTGCTGACATGGCAAAGTGAGACCGACTTAGTGACGTTGTAGACACATGGTAGATAACGTAACAGCTGACTGGACTGGCAAAAATGACGTTGCTGATGACGTGGCCGGTGACGTGGCAATATGTGGCTGATGAAGTGGCAACATGTGGTTGTTGACTTGCTGCTGTCATGTATCATCTTCAACCTATGGAGCGTGTGGCGGCACGTGAGCAACTTTCTGTTAGGTGCGTATGGCACGTGAAGGCAACTCCAATCTCCATTTGATCGCCGGAAAATATCATCATGCTCGTCTCGACGTGAACAAGCTGATGGTATGCTCAAAATTAATTTTTGAGAACTTTCTCAAAACTCAAATTTTCGGAACCGAGTCTCTGTGTTTTGGCTTCAGGCCCTCAACATAAAACCAAAGCTCCTAATACCACTTGTTGGGACTCTCTTATCACTGAAGAGTGTTTATGAGAAAAAATCGAATTCTATTTCTATAAAAACATAATTTACAAGTGTTTGAAATTCTATAAAAACCTCACTCTTTACACTCTCTAAGTTTTCTTTACACACTCTAAGCTTAATTATTGGGATGATTTAAGCTCTCAAATGAGCTCCTTATTTATAGCAAAACTCTCGCTCACAAATTCAACACATGAATAGTTCCCACAAAAAGTTGGTTTGTAGTTTTGTATCAAATTTTCAAAGCATCTAAAGTTTTCTTGGAGGCTAACAAGGATTCTTCATTGATGGCAGCTGGATTCTTCAATATTTTCTAATAAAAATAGAAATTGGCATATCAATAGACCGTTTTACTGCTGCTCATAATACCATTTGTTGGGACTCTCTTATCACTGAAGAGTATTTATGAGAAAAAATCGAATTCTATTTCTATAAAAACAGAATTTACAAGTGTTAGAAATTCTATAAAAACCTCACTCTTTACACTCTCTAAGCTTTCTTTACACACTCTAAGCTTAATTATAGGGATGATTTAAGCTCTCAAATGAGCTCCTTATTTATAGCAAAACTCTCGCTCACAAATTCAACACATGAATAATTCCCACAAAAAGTTGGTTTGTAGTTTTGTATCAAATTTTCAAAGCATCTAAAGTTTTCTTGGAGGCTAACAAGGATTCTTCATTGATGGCAGCTGGATTCTTCAATATTTTCTAGTAAAAATAGAAATCTGCATATCAATAGACCGTTTTGCTGATGCTCCTATACCACTTATTGGGACACTCTTATCATTGAAGAGTGTTTATGAGAAAAAAATCGAATTCTATTTCTATGAAAACCGAATTTACAAGTGATTGAAATTCTATAAAAACCTCACTTTTTACACTCTCTAAGCTTAATTATTGGGATGATTTAAGCTCTCAAATGAGCTCCTTATTTATAGCAAAACTCTCACTCACAAATTCAACACATGAATAGTTCCCACAAAAAGTTGGTTTGTAGTTTTGTATCAAATTTTCAAAGCATCTAAAGTTTTCTTGGAGGCTAACAAGGATTCTTCATTGATGGCAGCTGGATTCTTCAATATTTTCTAGTAAAAATAGAAATCTGCATATCAATAGACCGTTTTGCTGCTTTTTGAAGTCGACTTTGCAGCACAGCATTAGGTTAAAAAAAAAAGCATAACTGAAATCTCTCAAGTACTTATGTTAGGTAGGTAATGTATGGGTGGCAATTTGGGTCGGGATTTGTTTATTCATTCATTTGATTCGCTTTAAAACGAATATGGGTTTGGGAAAATGGATTCGTTTAATAAATGGGTCAATTCGATTTGATTCGTTATTAAATGAATCGAATCCGAATTTGAGCTTATCAATTCCTTTATTCGTTTGGAATTCGTTTATAAAACGAATCATAAACGAATCAAATCTAAATCGAATTCGTTTAATATCTGTTTAATTATATTACAAATTAACCCTTACAATTTTTGAACAAAAGTGTTTAAAAAGAATGATATTTTAGTAATTACATACTTGTAACTTAAAAATAACTATATAAAGAAAAATTCTAAACCTAAACTTAACCTAAAATTCTCTCTCAATTTCAGCCGCCGCCTCCTCATCTCCTCTCCTCAGTCCTCTTTCAATTTCTGCTTCAAACAAGGTTCGAAGTTTTTATGTTTTTTCTAGCTTTGGATCTTGGATTTATAGGGTTTTTCAATGAACAATGTTCTGGTTTCATCATTTTTTTTAAAAAATTTATGGGCCTTCTGGCTTCATCATTTGTTTGTTTGCTTCGAAAATAATGTTTTGGCTTCATCATTTTTTTACCAAATTACAGTGATTAAGGAGAGTTACCGGAGATTAGCGAAGACGAAGCAGCCCATTGAATGAGAAGAAAGACGAGAATGAAATGAATGCAAAGATTTAAGCTCATTTTCTTTCTTCTTTTTTTGAGATCAATTACTACCTTTTCAGTAGCCAGACTAAACCTGTGGTTACCAGAGCAATCCAAGACATATTCAACCTCAAGGTGGTGTCTCGCTACGAAAGGTATTTGGGGCTGCCTGCGATGGTAGGGAGGAATAAGGCGAGTTTCTTCAACGAGGTGAAGTTGAGAGTGATTAGCAAGATATCAAATTGGCAGTCAAAACTCTTCTCAAGTGGGGGAAAAGAAGTCCTTATCAAAGTAGTAGCTCAGGCGATTCCCGTATATGCAATGAGTGTCTTTAAACTGCCTCAAGGAGTGTGCGATGATCTCCAAAAGGCGATTGCAAGATTTTGGTGGGGCTCTAAGAATGAGAAAAGGAACATCCATTGGGCCAAATGGGAAAATCTCTGTCACTCAAAGATTAGAGGGGGATTAGGCTTTAAAGATCTTTCCATTTTCAATCAAGCCCTAACAGCAAAACAGGGTTGGCGGCTGATGCAAACACCTGACTCTTTGATAGCTAGGGTGTTAAAAGCAAGATATTTTAGAACCTCTGATTTCCTGACGGCAAAGCTAGGCTCCAACCCATCATATATTTGGAGAAGCATTCTGTGGGGAAGACAAGTGATGGAGAAGGGTATGAGATGGAGAATTGGGAATGGTCAGAGAGTAGGAATCTTCAGAGATAGCTGGATTCCGAGACCTGAAACTTTTAGGCCAATCCTGAACGTAGAGCTGGATAGGGAAGCGACTGTTGTGGAGTTGATTAATGATAGTCTGTGGAATGAAGAATTGATAAAGGCGAAGTTCCATGAACTGGATGCAATTGAAATTTTAAAGATTCCCTTACCAAGCAGATCGCATGATGATCAAGTGGTGTGGCATTATGATAAGAGAGGTATGTACTCGGTTAGGAGTGGTTACCAAGTAGCGCACAGGAGGAAGTATCCAACCTCAACTATCAATGATGATATGGGGAACCATTGGAAGACAGTTTGGGCTACAAATTTGCCGGCCAAGATCAAAATTTTCTTTTGGAGGGCAGTTAACAATCTGCTTCCTACAGCCCTTAATCTTTGGCATAAAAAGGTCTTGGAGAATCCTTTTTGTAAGCGATGTAATTCTCAGGTGGAGTCTACTTATCATGTGTTTTTTGAATGTAAACACGCAAGGAAAGTTTGGAATCTTACTACTTTTGGGGAAGCAATAAAGGAAACTCTTACTCAAGATATTTTCAGGATGATTCAGAAGCTAGTCAAAAGTGCTGAGAGGAGAGGAAGGGAACTGCTTTTGGCACTTTGCTGGGGTATATGGCGAGCACGGAACATTTCAATTTTTGAGCACAAATATGAGAATCCCGAAAGAGTAGTTGTGAGGGCAGAAATCGATTCAGAGAGCAGTAGCATAGTAGGGCAGCAAGGCGTGGAGTTGGAGAGCCATGGAAGGGCAGAAGCTTTAAGGGAGTGGACACCACCTCCTGAGGGTTGGATCAAAATGAATACTGATGCGGCCATTGACAAAGACAAGGGTACTGCAGGTTTGGGAGTTGTATTTAGAGATAGCAAAGGAGAAGTTGTGCTAATAGCTATGAAGAGTATTGATTCGGATAGAGATGCGGAGACCGCGGAAGCAGAAGCTGTTAATTTTGGGTTACAAATGGCAGAAGACGCTAAGATGATGGATATTATTATAGAATCATATTGCAAACGAGTAGTGAATTTTATATGTAACAGGAAGGGCACTAGAAAAGAAATTTTCTCGATCATTTTGGAGATTTTGGAGAAATTGGGAAAGCTTAAGAGGAACTCAGTATACCATATTTCTAGACTCTGTAATGGTCTTGCCCATAAGATAGCAAAGTTAGTCGTAGGGGCTCTTTGTCCTGTTAAGTGGAAGGGTGATTTTCCTTCAAATATCAAGTGTATTATTGACACTTTTCAGTAATGATAATATTTGTTCTTCAAAAAAAAAAAAAAAAAAAAAACTTTGTATAAATGAATCAAATGGGAATATTCAATTTTTAAACGAATTTTAAATTCGATTCGATTCGTTTAATTTTATTTATACGAATAAACGAATCGAATATGAATATTCGCTTATTAAACGAATCGAATCTGAATCCTAATATCAGGATTCGTTTAACAAACAAATCGAATTCAAATTCAATATATTATTATTCGATTCGTTTAGTATTCTCCACGAATTCGATTCGTTTATTGGTTTATCAATCCCTATGGTAATGAAAAGTCTATAAAAGTGTATGAGCAGATTTAACATTAGACCTGCAACTGGAGGCTCTTGGATATGTAAAATAACACATACATAAAAATGAATACTGCCAGAAGCAAGTGGGTCATGGCAGAAGCAAAAAGGAGAGCACCCATTGTACAAAACACTCTACTGATGATTTACAAAACTGATTTTGGTCAAGAGTTACGGGGTTTAATTTTCATATAGATAGCATTATAAATGTTGAATATATTAGCGAAGTACAAATTCCATTGAATATAAGTCAATCCTTGGTGCAATGATAAATGTTGCTACATTATGACCTGGTTTCCGGAGTTCGAATCTTGAAAACATTGCAAGGATAAGGTTGTGCACTTCTACCCTTTCCAGACCCCACAATGACAAGAGTTTTTGTGCAATGAACTGCCTTATTTTCCTCATGTCCTCAAAGAGAATCGTGCAAAATCCAATCGGAATATATCAATATCCCTTTATATACTTAAAAGCTCATGTAAATGGGTTGAGAATCTTTTGGAGAAAACTGTGGTTCAAGTACTAGAAAATAAGTTAAGCAATTTGCAAATAGAACAACAGCTTCATAATGAAACCTCTGACTCAATTGATAACCCAGTGATATATGAGAAAGACTTGTGTGAGACGGACATATGAATAATGTAGTATATTTATCCACTAATATTTTGACATATATATAATAAATAGAGAAAAATGATTGATTAATATATCATGAATTCATTAGCTGCATATATTGAATCTGCCCCATATAAGTTTCTCTCGTGATATATTACCCATCAACTCCATTCTTCATAATTTTACTTAATCCAATCAAGATCCACGTTACCTCCTCTATCACAAGCTCACGTGACTCTTTCACAGAAAATTCAAGAACCACCCCATCTACTTCGACCATGCTACAGCCAGGGACTTCCTTTCTAATTCCTCTTTCTGTCATTAAGTTTCTAATTTTCTTTACACCATCAAACCTACCAGCTTTGGCATATATATCACACAAGTTAACATAGAAAGCATGGTTCAGAGGATCCAAATCAATTAAATATTGAGCTATCTTTTCACCTAAATCCACATTCCCATGCATTTGACAGCCCCCAAGCAATGCACCCCAAACATGCACATCTGGCTCCATTGGCATGCTTCTTATAAGCCCTTCTGCTTCACCAAAGAGCCCAGCTCGGCTAAGTACGTCAACCATGCAAGCATAATGATAGACCTGTGGTTCCATCAAGTAAACATGTTTCATCATGTCGAAACACCAGCGACCTTTCTCTACCAAACCAGAATGAGCACAAGTCGACAAAAGCCCTACAAATGTCACGTGATTCGGCTTCACCCCTTCTGCTTCCATCTTCCAAAAAGTATCAAAAGCCTCCTTACCATACCCATGAAGCGCAAATACTGAAATCATTGCTGTCATTGCAAAAGTATCCTTCTTAGGCATTTCCTTAAAGACATCATAAGCACTTTCCACACAACCACACTTACCATACATATCAACCAATGCTGTGCCAATAACCACATCACACTCAAGTCCACTTCTCTTCAAGTAACTATGCACCAATTTGCCATGATCAATAGCACCAAGATAAGCACAGGCCGAAAGTACACTAGCAATAGTAATCTTATCTGGTTTAACCATATCCTCATCACTTAAACTTTGCATCTCTTGAAAAAAATTCAATGCCTCCCTTGCCCTTCCGCCTTGAACAAACCCTGTTATAATTGAATTCCATGAAATAATATTTCTCTTCTTCATCCCCCTGAAAAAATCCAACGCCGCATCAAGATACCCACGTCTCAAATACCCAATAATCATCGCATTCCAAGAAACCACATCTCTATTCGACATTTCATCAAACAACTTCCTCGCATAGGTCACGAACCCACAAGCCATATACAAACTTATCATAGAATTTTGCACAAAAACATCACCTAACACTCCAAATTTAATAGCTTGGCCATAAATACAACCTCCTACAAGACCATCAAGCATCTTAGTACATTCCTTCAAAAGAAATGGAAACGTGAGGCAATCAGGTACAATGCCACAAGAAAGCATTTGCTTGTACAGTTTTAAACATTTACCCAAATGGGTATCATTTGTTTCACTAGATTTACAAGCATAGGCTCTGAGCATGATGTTATAAGTATAAAGATCAGGCTTTTTAATGAGACGAAATACATTGGTGGCGTAGCTTAGAGAGCCATGATCAGATAAGGCGCAGAAGAAGAGGAGGCGGGTAACAAGGGAACGATGATCGTTTGTATATAGATGTGGAGATGTTAGGATGTGGGTATGTATTTGTTTTAGCTCTCTCAAGTTTTTGCATTCATCGATTGCGTTTCTGAGAATAAGCTTAGTGGATTCATGGCAAGGAGTTGAAATTTTGGCAGGAAAATTCAACGAATAACTAACTATTTGAATTTTCTTGGACATTGACACCAGTAACTAACTCGTAGAGTGATTCAAATTCTCTCACAATTTGTGAAACTAGCTGATTAGAGAATAGATACCGAGGGCTTCTATTAGTTCTACTTCTATTCATCAAACTGAAGGAACCCTTTTCAATGGGTGGCTTCGAGCTTAAGCCCACGCAAACGTTAGGTTAAGAGTGTTTAGAAATCTATTTGAAAATAATCAATTCTTATATTTTTATATTTGAA
>SKCR01030463.1:0-7500 GCA_019454045.1 Zanthoxylum bungeanum | reverse complement strand
CGTGGATGTAGTCGGGAATATTTTCCGGCGAACCACGATAAAAATCTCGCTTGTTGATTGTTGTTTGTTTTGTTTGACGAACCAAATTTGCGGAAAACCTTCACAGTGGTATCAAAGCTTTTATTGGAAAAAAGATTTAGTGGGCTGAAAAGGAAGTTTGAAGATCAAGGCCCAAAGTATCTATCTTCTTCATTCAGCAAAGCAAAAATCCCTAATTCTTGGAAAATTGAAGACACAGGGCCATCGACACAACGCAAACACAGAGCACCGATCAAGAACCAGAGAACAAGAAACAATACCCAATCACCGATCAAGATTCGAAGTCAATCCTCAGATCTGCCATCAAGATTCCAAACAAAATCCCCCCCCTTTGGAGCTGTCGACCAGAGGCGTCGTGACCAAAATCCAATACCTAAGGTGCCGATATCAGTCCCTGTTGAACCGGCTTGAACTACGGTTTCTTTGTTTTTTTTGACTAATTGGTTTGAGGTCTTTTGAATTAAATTGAAAAATTTGTTTGGGCATGATACTGTGAGAGTGTTGCAGTAGAATCAGGGTGTGTGTTTCTCTGGTGCATTCGGTTTTGGGGTTGAAATCTGAAAAACTGAAGTTGTTGTTTATGGTGTGTGTTTTGTGGTATTGATCACATTGAAGTAGTAGTTTGAAGGAACATCCAATGAACTGTGGTGAGTCTGGTGACCGAATGTTGTTGGGTGATTAAGGCTTAGTTGTTGGGTGATTCGGACTCTGTGTGTTGGGTGAAGAGGGTGTGAATTTCCGATTAAGTGTCTGAGTTAAAAGAAATATAAATGTCGACCATGAGACTCGACATTGGGATATTTGACGGAAAAGGGGATTTCACAACTTGGAAGAAGAAAATGAGGGTTCTGCTTTCCCACCATAAGGTGGCTTTGGCACTGGAACCGGATCCAGAAAAGTGGCCAAAGATGGAAAGGGAAGCGAAGGACGAAATCCTGGAAGAGGCGTACAACTTGATCTTCCTCCACTTGGGAGACTCGGTCATCAGAAAAGTTGATGGAATGGACACGGCCATTCAACTCTGGGGTAAACTCGAATCTCTTTATTCTGTTATTTCTGCACCAAATTTAGTGTTCTTAAAGGGAAATTTGTTTAATTACAAGATGGATACTAATAAGTCGATAGATGATAATTTGGATGAATTAACGAAAATGACTCAAATCCTTAAAGGAACTGACCAAGCCCTAGGAGACTCTAGCGAAGCTATGATTCTATTAAATGCATTACCTGAAGAATATAGTGTCGTTAAGAACTCTTTGCAGTACACAGGAGTTGTACCTAGGCTAGACTTGGTGATATCTGGTATAAGGGCTAGAGAGCTAGAACTTAGAACCAGTAGGAGAGGAGGAGCGAACTTATTCGTGAAAGGAAAAAATGAAAAGAAATGTAATGGTCCGAATAACTATCAGACTAATAACAAATAACCTAAAGGACAGAAAAAGAATAAACAGGATAAGAATAAGAATAGTGACAAGAAGTGCTATCATTGTGGGAAGATGGGACACCTTAAAAGGAACTGTTATAAGTTCATTAGGGAACAGAAAAATGAAGGCAGCGCCACTGTGGCTGCCGAAAAGGAGTCGATGTGCCTATCTGAGGCATTGACTGTGTGTAGAGATCACATTAGTAGAGAATGGATTATGGACTCCGGGTGTTCCTTTCACATGAGTCCGTATAGGGACTGGTTTGTCAACTTTAGAAATTCTGACCAAGGCACTGTGTATATGGGTAATGACAATACTTGTAGGATACATGGATTTGGGGACATCACATTTAAACTCCATGATGGTAAAGTTAGGATTCTTACTGACGTTAAATATGTACCTGACCTGAAACGAAACCTGATATCATTAGGAACACTAGATGAATTAGGTTTCACATATAAAGCCCACAATGGGAACATGCACATATCTAAGGATAATAAACTAATCCTAACTAGTATAAAGAGAAATGGATTGTATGTTCTAAATGGCCAACATGTATTCTCAGATAAACCCATTTCTGCTTTAACTTCTAATATTGATATGACTAATATATGGCACTTGAGACTTGGCCACATAGGCCAGAAAGGAATGCAGGTACTCAGCAAGCAGGGACAATTTGGAAAGGACCAGTTGAAGCCACTTGAGTTTTGTGAGATCTGTGTGTTGGGCAAACAGCACAGACAGAGGACCAGGTGGAGCACACTGGAGTGCTTTGCAATGGTTGTTAAGATACTTGAATACTACTATTGATTATGGCTTATGTTTTAACAAATCTAACGCTTTAGACTTGGTAGGGTATGTTGATTCTGATTTTGCAGGTGACAGGGACTCAAGAAAGTCAACTACCGAAGCATAGTATATAGCCATAACTGATGTGTTCAAGGAAGCTACTTGGCTTCAGGGTATCTTAACCGAAATACAACAGCTGCAGGGTAAGACAGTTGTGTATTCTGACAGTAAGAGTGCAATTCATCTGAGCAAGAATCCAGTACATCATGAGAGAACCAAGCATGTGGATGTGAAGTATCATTTTGTGCGGGAAATTATCTCAAGCGGTAAGATTGAGATAAAGAAGGTTCCAACAGAAGATAACCCATCTGAAATGGGGACAAAGATTGTGACTGCAACCAAACTCTCCCACTGCATGAAGCTATTGCAGATGGGTGTTTGTTGACCTTGCAGCCGACATGAGCGATGATGTGAGTAGGTGAGTTTGTTGTGTTATCTTGGTCTTAATGTGTCGTTGTGTATGATTGGGAGTGATAGATGTTTTTGGCTTCAAGGTGGAGATTGTAAAATATGAAGCCTTATCATCCGTTGGATAAGGGACACATGGCGCAATCCTTGCTGTTGTCCCAATTACATGTATTTGATCATCCTATATAAAGGGCACTTAGGTTGAGAATTAATGAGAAGGTTTTTCATTATTTGTATTCCCTTGTTTTGGCTAAGTGTTGAGCCTAGTTCCTTAATCCAAGTTAGTGTAATTCTCAATTGGGAATTTGAGAGATTGACACTTTTAGAGATTAGGGTTTGTGAGATTTGGGGGAATTACAATTTGTAAACGGATTCAAGATTCCGTGTGTAATCTTGAAATTGATTAGTGCAGCGAGCTCCCTATTCCGGAGTTCAACGTGGATGTAGTAGGGAATATTTTCCGGCGAACCACGGTAAAAATCTCACTTGTTGATTGTTGTTTGTTTTGTTTGACGAACCAAATTTGCGGAAAACCTTCACACTTGCCATTATCAATTTGAAGTGGTTGAATAATAGTATGAAATTGATTTTTCATCATAGCGAACAAAATTTAAAAATAGTTACCACTTGTGATTTTTCCTTTAATGAAATACTTAACACATATATGTGTGATTCATCTATAAATGTGAGAAATTATTTGACATTCGAATATTAAAACCCGAGATGGACCCAAACATCACTGTGAATCATAGCAAAATGATTAGAAACTTTATAAAGTCTAAATAAGAAGTTTGCTTATGCTTAGCAAGATCACAAAATTCACAGTTGAAATTGGAAATTTTATTCTTCTCAAAAAGGAAGGGAATAATTGTTTCAAATAAAGAACATTCGGGTGTCTAAAGCTCTGCTTTCGAGAAGTATTAGAAGTCTCAAGATAATACAGTCCAATAGATTTCTTAGCACTGCCAAACTTCATCCAAGTTAAAATCCTGAAATTCACAAAAACATTTATGATACTTACAACAATCTATTAAGAGAAAGTAAATTACAAGCTAAATTTCGGACATGAAGAACATATTGAAGAATAAGAGAATGAAGAAAGTTAAACCGGACCTTTTCCCACAGTTGAAGCTAATGAGCTATCAGTGATTTTTTTTTATCTTCTGATGGCCAGAACAAGGAAGACGAGCCATCAGTGCATTAGTCCATGAATCTATAATCCATAGGTAGATTGAGTAGTAGAGATAAAAGCATAAGGAATGATACCTGATTGGGCTACTGAACAATAAGGATTTGGATCAGATTTCCACTGTCCAAATAGACTGTGCAGTAAGTAACTTCATCTGTTTTTTTGGTAAACGAAAGTTGTTTCTGGATTGAAGAGTCCTCATTGACTACTTGATAGTCTCGTGTCACGGGATTATAATTTCCACACCTCAACCCGTGCGGCACTTAGTCACTAGATCCTTTCGACGTGCTAAGTATGCCTTTACACTAGCGAAAGTAAAGGCCAAATGAGAAAGATTGCTAGAGAATGTTTTAAAGAGAGATTTCTTTTATTATATAAATCTTTGTTTACAAGAGAAGGCTTGGAATGCTTGATTTCTCTAATTTTTCTAACTTGCTACAAATGATGCTTTTTATCCCTATTTATAGGGAATTTCTCTACAAATGCATGGTAGAGATTTCTTCTCCTACAATCTTCCACCAAAATATCTAGATATTTACATATATAATTGTTGTGATTAAACACACACAATAGAGGTGAATTGAGAGAAAACTCTTCTTTATTTCTCACTAAACAAAGAATTACAAAGTTTACAAATCCAAGCTTTACAAAGAACTCTCAAACACTTTACTCTCTATCTTTACTCACACATTTGGGATACATCTAACAATGGTTTATGGCTCAATTTATAGTGCCCAAACCGCGTGAACAGTGCCACGCGGTTTGGCACTTGCTGGCAACTCACACACAGCTTGCAAACACATTTCCTGCACACACACACATTTTGTTGCTGGCACCTTTAACTTTCGGTGCAGTTGCCTTCTAGTTGTGAGCAACTTCAATGTTGTTGTCTTCAAAAAATCTCCCCTTCGGTGAAGATTTCCCAAAATCTGAGCCGACCATCAATCATCCAAATCGGATCCTCAAAAGGATCCTCCCATGGCTGCATCTGAATGACTGCCTACGTACCCTGAGTTGGGATCAAGCCAATCGTAGTTCTCTGAATCTCCCCACTCTGACTATGTGGAGAGTTTTGTCATTCCAGCTATGGCACGACAGATTTCAAGCTTCTCCTTCGGTAAAACCTTCGTGAACATATCGGCACCATTGTCGTCGGTGTGAAGTTTCCTGAGTTCTATCAGCCTTGAGCTCAGGACGTCCCGTATCCAGTGATACCTCACATCGATATGTTTTGACCTCGAATGAAAGGTGGAATTTTTACCGAGATAGATAGCACTCTGGCTATCACAGTACAAAGTGTACTTCTCCTGCTTGAAACCCAATTCCTGGACGAATGTCTTCATCCACAGCAATTCCTTGCAAGCTTCTGTAACTGCAATGAATTCTGCCTCTGTTGTAAAAAGTGCAACACACATATGCAACCTCGACTGCCATGCCACAGCTCCCCCTGATAGAATAATCAGATACCCCGAAGTAGACTTTCGGGTATCCACATCTCCTGCCATATCTGAATCGGTGTAGCCCATCAACACTGGTTTGTCGCTACTTCCAAAACATAATCTCATCTTGGATGTGCCTCGTAGATACCGCATGATCCATTTGATCGCATTCCAGTGTTCTCTTCCTGGGTTTGACATAAACCGGCTGACCAATCCAACTGCGTGTGCTAAGTCTGGCCTTGTGCACACCATGGCATACATAAGACTTCCCACTGCTGAGGTGTATGGAACCTGTTTCATTTCCTCCTTCTCTGACTCAGTAGAGGGACTCTGTTGTGTACTCAATCTAAAGTGGGTAGCAAGAGAAGTGCTAATCGCTTTAGCCTTGTCCATCTGGAATCTCTGAAGTACCTTCTCGATGTACTCCTCCTGTGACAAGTATAATTTCTTGGCTTTCCGATCACGACCGATCCTGATGTCAAGAATCTGCTTAGCTGGCCCCAAGTCTTTCATCTCAAAAGACTTACTCAGTTGATGCTTCAAATTATCAATCTTCGATTGATTCCGGCCAACTATCAACATATCATCTACATATAGCAGTAAGATAATAAAGTCATCGTCCGAAAAATTCTGAACGAATACACAATGGTCTGAAGTAGTCTTTTTGTATCCCTGCTCCCCCATAACTGACTCAAACTTCATGTACCACTGTCTCGGTGTCTGTTTCAAACCGTAGAGGCTTTTCCTGAGTCTGCACACATAGTCCTCTTCCCCGCTGACTCTGAAGCCTTCTGGTTGCTCCATGTAAATTTCTTCTTCCAGATCTCCATGAAGAAATGCGGTCTTGACATCCATCTCTCAACTTCCAGGTCAAGGCTTGCTGCTAAGCTGAGTACCACTCTTATGGATGACATCTTCACAACTGGAGAGAAGATTTCATCGAAGTCAATGCCTTTCCTCTGATTGAATCCCTTGACAACTAGTCTGGTTTTGTATCGGGGTTGTGAAGTGTGCTTCTGTTGCTTCACCCTGTACACCCATTTGTTCTTCAAAGCCCGTTTGCCTCTTGGCAATTTCACCAACTCAAAAGTGTGATTGTCATACAAAGATTTCATGTCATCTTGCATGGCTTCCTCCCACTTTTCTCTGTCTTCTGTTTCCACAGCCTCCTGATAGCTCTCGGGTTCTCCCCCGTCAGTAAGCAGCACATACTCATATGCCGAGTATTTGGTTGAAGGTCGCCTCTCTATGTCAGAACTTCTCTGTGGAACTATTGGTGTAGCTTCTGGTACTGGTGGTTGATCATGATCATCATCTCTGGGAGCTTCATCACCTGTACCCTCATGTCTGGGAACCTCATCTTCAACTCGTACTGGCACCGGTGTATGAGGTTCTAGATTCGCATCTCTGTATTGATGGGGCATTGTCTTCATCTCCTTCCGGATATCTTCTACTGGTCTTCAACAAAGACAACATCTCGGCTCCTGACGATCTTCTTTTCATCTTACACACCAGGGTACTACGGTGCTGTAAGGATGGGGAATGACGGCCAGTCCAAAGCCGTCGGTATTGGAGACATCTGCCTTGAAACAGAGAACGGGACAAGGCTAGTGTTGAAGGGAGTCAAGCACATCCCAGATATCCGGTTAAACCTGATCTCAACAGACAAGCTGGATGATGAAGGTTTCTGCAGCACCTTTAGTGACGGCACCTGGAAGCTCACTTGTTGTGATTAAACACACACAATAGAGGTGAATTGAGAGAAAACTCTTCTTTATTTCTCACTAAACAAAGAATTACAAAGCTTACAAATTCAAGCTCTACAAAAAACTCTCAAACACTTTACTCTCTATCTTTACTCACACATTTGGGATACATCTAACAATGGTTTATGGCTCAATTTATAGTGCTCAAACCGCGTGAACAGTGCCACGCGGTTTGGCACTTGCTGGCAACTCACACACAGCTTGCAAACACATTTCCTGCACACACACACGTTTTGTTGTTGGCACCTTCAACTTTCGGTGCAGTTGCCTTCTAGTTGTGAGAAACTTCAATGTTGCTGTCTTCAACAATAATTTGTCTCTACTTAGAATATTTTAGAACATGATCTAGATGTTTCTTATCTTTGGATATTTAGGTTGTTCTATAA